>JANAVB010044817.1:2683304-2684526 GCA_029216955.1 Iris pallida | reverse complement strand
AAAAATTTTGTCTCGAAATTCAACGGTCGTATCTTCTCTAGGTCAAGCACCCAAAATTCAAGGGTCTACTAAATTTATCATAAGTTATATTACATGTAATCCAGGAAATCAGAACACATGCATGGTTTTAAATCTCTACAGTATCATTATTGCAGTCTTTATTGGGGTTTTCTATTTAATCTAGCATGATCATCACATATGCAACTAAAGGTACTAAGAAAGCAATCATCAATCAATGGCGGGAAAGAACAGGTAAAAGAAAGAGCAAGACCTTACCTCCTGTCCAATACGTGCAGGATCCTCAACTGTCATCGCAAAAGCCCTGTCCTGGCGGGGTATATCCCGCTGCTGGTGGAGGGCGTGATGCGGTGCCATAGGTGGCCTACCTGTGCTCCTGAGCTGCACGACGATGGTCGTAGGACATCTCAAACTGATGTCCAGCCTCCCCGCAATAGAGGCACAAGCCCAGCCTCTTTCGGCAGCAACCTCCAGATGTGACCGGGCTTCTGCAGAAGTTGCAAGGAGCCCCATGTGTGCCTGTCTCTGCTGAGTGTGCTGCACCTGCTGCTGAACCGGTGCTCTGGCCTACACTGCGGCTGTGGTGTTGCTGGAAAGAACGAGCTGAAGCTGAGGGCGCTTAGCAGCCCCCGCGTGCTAGAAGCTCCCGAGGAAAAGATCACGCTCCCTCTTGGGCTTCAAGCCCCACGCCTCTACCTTGCGGGCCTCGCATAGATCTGGGTATAAGTCTCATAGAAGGAGGGAATGAGGATTTGATATCCCAAGTGAGCCCTCCCTGAAACGGCTCGCCCTGATCTCCGGTTCTCGGACCAGTATCTGCGTATCGGCTCAGACGGCCGAACTCCGCTGCGTACTCCTCTACAGATAGACTGTCCTGCTAAAGATCCTGGAACGTCGCACCAGGTCAATCTTGTCCGTGGGGGAAAAGAACTTCTCCTGAGAGGAGCTTGAACTCTGCCCAAGTATGGCCCTCTCCGGCTAGGGCTGGCTCGTTTCGAACCAGGTGCGTGCAATGTCTAGCAACTGCAAACCTACCGCCCTCGACCTTCAGGTCGTCTGCCAGTGCGGAGGGAGGCCCCTCATCTGCGCTCGATATCCTCGAGCCAATCATCTGCATAGACCACACCCTCGGTCCGCTAAAGTTACGGGGCCGAGCTTCTTGAAGTCCTGGATATCTCGTACCTAGTACGCGTCCCGGATGAGG
>JANAVB010044817.1:2658304-2678304 GCA_029216955.1 Iris pallida | reverse complement strand
TAGTATAAATCATCTTTTATGTATATAATATAACTAACTAATTTAATTGTTATAGAAAATATATTTTTATCCACCACATCGGGCTGAGATGATTGAGAAGCAATTTTCTGCCATTGCCGCCAAGTTGATCTGGGATGCGATCGAAGACCAGAAGGCTCGAGGGCACTCCGAAAGACCGATCCAAGTTTGGATCACGCTCGAGTAGTGGATTTCGATGAGGCTAGATTCGACAATCCTAGGTACAAAGAATGGTCGGATAAGGCGAAGGTGGCTAGGAAGAGGGCATGAAAGTGGTGTGGTGGCTCATTTCCCATGACGAAATATTTATGTCGCTTGGTATGTATTTTACTGTAATATAATATTTTAATGAAAGTTGGAATAAAATCTTCAATTTCAATAACAAATAAATTATTATAACAGATAATGAGGGACGAGGACGCCAACATGGTGACTGACTTCCTGGCTGTAGTACCCCGCTCCGCAAAGGCACTAGATAGACAGAAAGATCGGATTGCTGGCTCTGCAACAGAAGACGATTAATATGGGTGAGTGGACGAAGTCTCATTTGCTGATTCGCTTGCGCCTTAAGAATCTGAGTTTTTGATTGAATGCTTTTGTTAATAACAAGATGGTAAATCATTGAGTATGCTTTAAGAGAATTCACACGTTGCCTTGCAAAGAAATGAATGTTGCCTTGATAAAGAGAACCTTGTCATGCTAATAACAAGATGGTAACCAGTATGTATGCTTGTAAGAGATTTCACATGTTGCCATGCTAAGAACAAGGAAAGAGAGAACCTGTATGCTAAGAAAGAATTAATCTGCACGCTAATAAGAAGACTTGTTGCCTTGCTATTACAAGAAACTAGATAACCTGCATGTATAAGAAGTAGACTGCTCAACTGCTTGCTTGCAAATGTATGTCTAACGCAGAGGGCATCCATGTGAAAATGGGTGCCGGTATGTTATCTGTTATCTGTTATCTGGGGGATACGGCTCTGTTATCTGTTATCTAGGGGCGACGGCTACACTATCTAGGGGCTTCGGTTCCACTATCTGGGGGTTTCGGCTCCACTATCTGGGGCTTTCGGCTCCACTATCTGGGGGCTTCGGCTCTGTTATGGCTTCGGCTCTATTGTATGGGGGCTTCGGCTCTGTTATCTGATAGACTAAATGAATAATCGCCAATAGATCAAATGTGCCTCAAGTGTTTAGATCATATGACAATGTTGTTTTTATAATATTTATGCTAATCCTTGTCTTGTGCAGGGATGGACGGTCGGCTATGGTAAGAATCACTAAAAAGTGATACACATGTATTGCTTGAGTTTGCTATATGAATTGCTTGAAAAGATTAATCTGTTACCAAGAAGTGCTATGTTCTGCTAAAGAAAAGATGTGATATCATGCTTGAAATCTGACCCTTAGAATGTCTTGAATCAAAGAAAAGATATGATATCGTGCTTATAATTGTCCGTAAGAATTGCTTGATCAAAGATATGAATATGCTCATGAAACACGCTGCGCACTACACATGAAATGAATAGTCATCGTGCTTGAATTGAATAGTCCCTTGTATGCTTGAAATGAAATGAACTGTGGCTTTTCAAAGATATGTTTTCAAAAAGAGATGTAAACTGACTCTGTATGCATGAAATAAACATAGGTAAAGAGTAGCAAGATCACATCACAAGAAACATTTTCCCACTAAATGAACAGTGATCGTTTCAGACAAATATAGCTCTTTGTTCACACATTCACCAGTATGCTGATATACTGACCCACCATCAGTCTGCATGCAGGTGCACTATGCATCGAGAAGGATAGTCCAAAGCGATAGCCTGTGCCTCATCCTCAGGAGCCAGAAATCAGAAGAGATGCCAAGAGATGACATTTGTGCAAGAGTTTGGTTTTGTATATAAAAGGATGTAATGTATGGGAACGGGTTTATTGTAATCTGTAAAGTTCTGAGAGAATGTAATATTGTATCAAAGTGAATCGAGAGCTTGTAATCTGTTCAAATGAAATCAATAAAGAGAATTGTTTCTTGTTACCATTGTGTTCAATGCTTGTATTCTGAAAATATGTCCCCTGCTGCTTCAATTATCTGTGATACGTTCCGCTGCGTATTGTCAAACTAGTCTATCTTGTCTTGCTTCAGGTCTTGGCCTTGTGCAAGTGCAACTTAGGCTTGTACGGCATCACGCCCTAGCGAGGACGAACGGTCCCAAAGAGCCCGAAGCGAGGACGAAAAGGACCCTGCGGGATCGGGGCGTGACAGAATGGTATCAGAGCAACACGATCCTCTGGCTGATTTTGATTCAATTGAATTTGTACATGTCTTCCGATCGAAATTCCGTTGCCTACTCGATATCAATAATGAGATGAACGTTCCATACAATAAGTCCGTAAATATTTTTATGATACCGGCATATGTTTTATTGATTTGATTGATTGAGATTGTAATGCTTGATTGAACAAGAGTTTTGACATGATCTGAATTGTGATTTCATGGATTGATGATGGCGAAGGATGAGGACTATCGCTGCTAAGGATATCGTGAGTTTCTCCTTAAGTTTCGAGGACGAAACTTCTTTTCGGTGGGTAATTATGTAGTGTCCCGCTCCGCGAAGGCACTAGATAGACAGAAAGATCAGATTACTGGCACTGCAACAGAAGACGATTAATCTGGGTGAGTGGACGAAGTCTTATTTGCTGATTCATTTGCGCCTTAAGAATCTAAGTTTTTGATTGAATGCTTTTGTTAATAACAAGATGGTAAATCATTGAGTATGCTTTAAGAGAATTCACACGTTGCCTTGCAAAGAAATGAATGTTGCCTTGATAGAGAGAACCTTGTCATGCTAATAACAAGATGGTAACCAGTATGTATGCTTGTAAGAGATTTCACATGTTGCCATGCTAAGAACAAGGAAAGAGAGAACCTGGATGCTAAGAAAGAATTAATCTGCATGCTAATAAGAAGACTTGTTGCCTTGCTAGTACAAGAAACTAGATAACCTGCATGTATAAGAAGTAGACTGCTCAACTGCTTGCTTGCAAATGTATGTCTAACGCAGAGGGCATCCATGTGAAAATGGGTGCCGGTATGTTATCTGTTATCTGTTATCTGGGGGCTACGGCTCTGTTATCTGTTATCTGGGTGCGACGGCTCCACTATCTGGGGGCTTCGGCTCCACTATCTGGTGGTTTCGGCTCCACTATCTGGGGGCTTCGGCTCCACTATCTGGGGGTTTCGGCTCCACTATCTGGGGGCTTCGGCTCTTTTATGGCTTCGGCTCTATTGTATGGGGGCTTCGGCTCTGTTATCTGATGGACTAAATGAATAATCGCCAATAGATCAAATGTGCCTCAAGAGTTTAGATCGTATGACAATGTTGGTTTTATAATGTTTATGCTAATCCTTGTCTTGTGCAGGGATGGACGGTCGGTTATGGTAAGAATCACTGAAAAGTGATACACATGTATTGCTTGAGTTTGCTATATGAATTGCTTGAAAAGATTAATCTGTTACCAAGAAGTTCTATGTTCTGCTAAAGAAAAGATGTGATATCATGCTTGAAATCTGACCCTTAGAATGTCTTGAATCAAAGAAAAGATATGATATCGTGCTTATAATTGTCCGTAAGAATTGCTTGATCAAAGATATGAATATGCTCATGAAACACGCTGCGCACTGCACATGAAATAAATAGTCATCGTGCTTGAATTGAATAGTCCCTTGTATGCTTGAAATGAAATGAACTGTGGCTTTTCAAAGATATGTTTTCAAAAAGAGATGTAAACTGACTCTGTATGCATGAAATTAACATAGGTAAATAGTAGCAAGATCACATCACAAGAAACGTTTTCCCACTAAATGAACAGTGATCGTTTCAGACAAATGTAGCTCTTTGTTCAAACATTCACCAGTATGCTGATATACTGACCCACCATCAGTCTGCATGCAGGTGCACTATGCATCGAGAAGGATAGTCCGAAGCGATAGCTTGTGCCTCATCCTCAGGAGCCAGAAATCAGAAGAGATTCCAAGAGATGACATTTGTACAAGAGTTTGGTTTTGTATATAAAAGGATATAATGTATGGGAACGGGATCATTGTAATCTGTAAAGTTCTGAGAGAATGTAATATTGTATCAGAGAGAATCGAGAGCTTGTAATCTGTTCAAATGAAATCAATAAAGAGAATTATTTTTTGTTACCATTGTGTTCAATGCTTGTATTCTGAAAATATGTCCGCTGCTGCTTCAATTATCTGCGATACGTTCCGCTGCGTATTGTCAAACTAGTCTATCTTATCTTGCTTCAGGTCTTGGCCTTGTGCAAGCGCAACTTAGGCTTGCACGGCATCACGCCCTTGCGAGGACGAACGGTCCCAAAGAGCCCGAAGCGAGGACGAAAAGGACCCTGCGAGATCGGGGCGTGACACTGGCCACCCATCGGAAGGATGGAAAGCTCATCGATGATAGGACCATGTAGAGCTATGTAAGTATTACTTTACGTTTCACAAACTTTAGTATAACTTAAGAAATATGCAATATATATCCATAGACGGAGAACAACTAGGTTGGTAGTGAATATTATGCTTATCGAGAAGTGTACTTTTCCAGGATGAGTATCTTAGGCTAGATCTTGAGAGTGCACCTGCGGAGGGAGGGGCTGGTACTTCCTCGCAGCCCCCTCCGGCTTGGGTGTTGGACGAGCTCTGGATGACCGCCGTTGGTGGTCTTCAGAGGGGTACATACTACGGTATAGGATCCTACGGTGCCTTTGTGGTGATGCAGTCAGCCAGGGCCCCCTCTGCCATTGTGCATTCCCCACAGCCCTCACAGGAGTCGGCCCGAGTAAAGGACTCCGTCGCCAGGTTACTGAGCTGCGTGATAAGTTGTTGCAGAGGATTACGGAGCAACCAAAGTCTCAGCCACAGACGGACGATACGGTGCTCACCGGACGATTTGATATGCCCGAGCACACCATTAGAAAGACAAGTGAAAGGACGAATCGTGCCATTCAGGCGGTATGGAAGAGAACGGATCTTACTGTTCAGGCGGTACAGGGGTCGCAGGTGGACATGGGCGATCAGCTTTCAAGGCTGGCAGTTGTTATAGATTCTACCAAATCTAGACTGCTAGCCATGGAGCGACACTTCCTGGTCGTGCGTCGACATCCACACTGACTATATCAGTTCTACTGCCTCCTCCTCATATTGATGAGTCATCATCGGTGATGCTGACACCGGTGCAGTATATGTTCATGTTGTCCCAGATGCAGGGACTGCCTCCTCCTCCTTTTGACCAGACGTAGTCCTTTATTGGACTTATTTTCATGTGTTGTTTTGTTGTTTGATGACCCATTGTTGGGTCTTTATGTTTTTGTTTTATTCATTTAGTGACTGTGTCATGTTGATCCAGTTGAAATATTATTGGACAAACTTTTTTTATAGACGTTTGGTAGTGGATTTGTTTCCACTCGGCTATTTCTTATCTTTCTTGTTGTTTGATTCTATTTGTTTGATTATTGCTAGTGTCTTTTCATCATTTGTCTAATTATGTTTGTTTACCGGTGTTGAGTTTTCCACCGAAGGGGTCGGCGAACCAAGGAAATTCTACGGAGGGTTGCTTCGGCTCTATTATTTGCAAACTGTCATTTAAATATGGATATATAGTAAGTTGGGTAGGGGTAGGATGTATAACCCCTAAAATATTAAGGTTATTTAATATGGATATATAGTAAGTCTAATATATTAAGGTTATTTTAATTTTGAGGACGAAATTTTTATAAGTTGGGTAGGTTGTAAAACCCCTACAATTTCAAAAAAATATATATATTTTAGGTATTTTATTCTGTTTAGAATATGGATATATAGTAAGTAAGTTTAATATTTCTATTATTAAATATCTCATGTAAACCCCTAAAAAAATTAGTATTTTTTTATAAATTCTATTTAAAATATTTTACAGTATTATTTACTTGACTTTTAATTTTAGATTCTGTTTAATATTATGGTAGCCGTTAAATGCTACATTTTATGCATACATAATAGGACCAGTTTTTGTACCAAAGACTTCATGAAAATATCTTACTATTTTTGGGAAATTTAAGCATTTTATTATTAATTTTATCTTAATTTTTAATCCTTACAATATTTCCTTAAGTACTAGAAATCCTTGTATTTATATCTAATAAATTGTGATATTAATAATAAGCAGGGATTGCTATATTTTATGTAATAGCTGCATAACTGTGTAGAAATATTTATTAGAATATTTTAGAAAAATATTTACGAATTTTAAATATTTTTATTATTTTTCTAAGTTATTAAATAACAAATAAATATTTAGTAACTTTTATTTTATTATACACGTAAATGAGTATTTTCTATCCAAGGGTTTTATATATACAGAAATATACATGTGCATTATTGAGTTACATGTATATATAGTATATATAGAGAGAGAGATTTTGTATATTAATGTAAATATTTAGAGATTTATTTAAGAATACTTTTAGATTTTATAATAGTTATAATAATATTCATTGAAAAAAAGAAGAAGAAGAGGGAATAAAAGAAAAAGAAAAAGAAAATATAAAAATTTCAACCATGTGCTACTTTTCCCACGGGAACAGTACCTACACAGCCCTGACCCATTAAGCAAACCGACCCATATAACAGCAAACAACTGTTATGTATAAGAGAACGAGAGAAAGAGCAAAGGTTCGATCGAAAACCTAACCCTACGCTCACCAGTCTTTCCCGACCATATCGGATCGCCAGGGAGCCGCACCACCGCGCCACGGGCGACCACTGGCCGGCACTTCGACTGAAGCCGAACCCGCACACAGAGGGGTGCAGTACCTCACGCCGCGAGGTAACCCATTAACAATCCCCTTTTCTCCTTGTGTAGTTTATCATTTTCGATGATGTGAATTCCTATTGAAAGACTGGATGACCCTCTAGAAGACACCAGCAATTAGGATTCGTAGATGCCCAACGAATCGCTCAAAAGTTCGTCACGAAGTCGAGCAAAAAACATCCGAAACAGGACAGTTTGGTAGTCCAAAACCCTAACTTGGAAGGGAAATCCCGACCAAACCTTTGAATAATTCAAAAGCAAATTGGAGACAGTTGTAGACAACCCAAACACGAGTAAAACCTAATTTACAGATTATGATTTCATTGAGTATACAGAAAGTTATTCGATTATGAAAATCCAGAAAAACCATTTTTAAAACTGTAAAAACTTTAGAAAGTTTCGCAATACGGCATGCGTCCCGACAAATTGGGTGATGTGGTCACAAACCGAAAGCATCGAAAGGTGCGTATCTGTAATGACCCGCTCCGTCCTAGCGGAACGCCGATTCCAAACGGCAAGTGCAACGACTCAAACGAGCCTTCGACCCGAAGAGTTGCTTCGACCCGATGAAGTATCGATGCGAATCGATGCAAGGCTTACATTGGTCCGTCAAGATGAATCCAGACTTAGACTTTCACAGGCGCACTTGGAGTATCGCTCGGCCGATGCGAACATCGCTAAGGTGGGTGGCTCCGATGAACCCGTCTGTGCTTAGCCTGACACATAATAATACGGACACTATCACTGAAATTGCTAGGCGATAACACCGCGCATGCTAATAAATGACCCAACGCACCTAGCTAAGGGATTAATCCCATAATGTATGCTTGTATAGAATATGGAAAGGAACATGGAAAAATATGAGAACTCTCGCACCGCGCTCCACGCTCGTGCTAAGGCACAAGCTTACTTTCGAGTAACTTATGCGTTCAAACAATGAAACAATGAATGGGTTACAACAATGAAACGGGAAGACTATCAATATAGTCGTTCCGAGTAGAGTATAGCAACATTGAAAGACAATGGGACCGATGGGTCGCCAAGGCGACTCCCGTACTGGGAGTTGCAAAATATATGAATGAATGAATGAATAAGTGAATGAATGAATCGATGAATGAATGAATGAATATGTGAATGAAATGAATCAATGAACAAACGGACAAGTGAAAGAAAGAAAAGAAAGAATGAAGAAAAAAATAAGAAAGAAAGAAATGGTTAGCGACAGGTACGACGGGCATGTGGCAGCGGGGCTCGTTACCCGCGCTGCACGGACGCCAGCCTGGTCGATAATGCATTATGGCTAAGGGTTAGCCTATGGCTCAAAGACAGCCGTTAAGTTAAAATGACAATAAAATACGAAATGGTCGTGGACGGCTCGTGCACGAGCGAAAAGGGATTCCAAGGGCAACGAACGACGATTTCGTGGCCGGCCTAGGCGGAATTATGGCCTACGGGCGGACAGAATGTGCGGGCTTGGGCACATAACCAAACGTAGGGCCGGTTATTCAATAGTCTATCAGGGTGTACCAGCCATCACGCTTGATAGATGAGAATGCCACAGGGGAAAATATCCATAAAGGCTGACTTGCCAGCGACCGGTGCATATAGATTTAAGTGGGCTTTGCTGGTGGCAATCCACGTGCAAGTCCTTGCATTGAAATCAAAGTAGTCTAAGTTAATTGAATGAAATGCCCTCTGAACAGACATTGTATGTAACACACAAATGACCAAGAGTACATCGTGCAAAGGAGTTAGAAAACACGCCTACGACGCGCTAGAAACTGAGGCAGGGACACGCCCTTGAACACTGAATGTTTACGAAAATTACATTAAGTTATTACATATGAATTATTGACTAACTTGGTTTACTTTGAACAGGGAAGGCCGGACGGTAAGTATGGGTAAGACATGCATTTATTTCCATACGACACTTGAAATTGGCAACACGAAATAGGCTATGAAAGATACCATGAAATCGATCCTAAGGAAAGATTAGAAAGACAATGAATGATAGAGATGCACAAAAGATTATAGAACGTGTTTGGTAATGATAGCATTGTGGGCGAGCCAGCCTCCCCACCAGTGCATAACAATGTACTGATAACCCCACAGTCTACTTGCAGGATGCAGGTATCGTCGGCGGGTGCGGAGCTTCCCTCGAACGTGCTAAGGCGCGGAGCTATCTCTGGAGCCTTGGAGCGTTGCAAGGAGCTAAAGCACCCTATACAGGACATAATGTATCGGAACATCGCCATGAATCATTCCATATTGTAAGCCACTTGGCACGCCTTTTATGTTTCAGAGAGAGAGAGCTTGAGCGATTTGTAATAACGGCCTAGCGCCGCATGTAAACTTCTTGAATATCAATAAAGAGCTTGAATTCGCTTCCACTTGTGTTTATTTACTTTCCGCTACAAATGAGGACACTCTGTGCGACTCTGTGGCCTAGCTTAAATCGGCCGTTTCTGGACTTGGCCTTGCCCGGGCGCAACCTAGGCCCGTGCGGCATCACGCCTTAGCGAGGACGATCGCTCCTGCGGGAGCGGGGCGTGACAGATTGGTATCAGAGCACGGCTTTACGTCCTTGGACTTCATTTCGATTCTCTCAGTTTTGAAAGCTCGGTAGGAAACAAAAGAAGGATACGCTCTCTCTCGTTGTGCCTTGGGATGTTTCATACAATAAGTCTAATACTTTCAAAAGCTCGTACAAGTACTTGGTTGAACGGGATTGATAGGCGAAGGCCTTTGTGCCGAACCACGACGTACTTAAGTTGGAAGGAACCGATGCTAAGAGTTAGCAATCGCAAGACGTACTTGAATAAACTAACGCTGACAATAGCGAACGAGTACACGAGACCGAAGTATAGTTCAAACGGGATGGTTATGCACGTAGCCTTTTGGCTAAGTTGTGCCGAGTATCACGCACCTAGACTTGTGGTGCAAACGAATTGCGAGCGAGATTGACTATCGCTCGGACGAGAATAAGGAAGACTTAGAACGTATGTCGATAGAGACGCTACTTGACCAACGCTAAAGCGAACACGAGAGATGGTTCCTAGACTTTGAGGAATGGACGAACGCGCGATTGAACATATCAAAAGGGGACCGAATGATCATTTGAGGATTTGTAGAATGACTTGACTCCGAGTGGTGTATGTGATAGGTTCGAAGAAGAATAAGAACGAGTGTCGATGACTAGTCGAGTGGCTCGAACCCTGAGTGGTGTATGGACGTTATAGAAATTGTTCGAGCGAGACTAAAGGATTTACGGGTAGAACGAGCATGTCGGCAAGCGATGATATCGCGCAAAGCCTTAGAATGAGTAACGCTTAGTTGGTTTCGACTTCGAGAGTCTCAAACGAGATATCGTTCGGACGGATTAAGAATGTGTAGTGCGAATCATGAAACAATGAATGGTTTTGGTCGAGGAAACATAGAAGATCATGCATGCAATTTTGAATTTAGTTGAATGGATTGGAACTTGAGTTAAGGTGAATTACTCATAGACGACATCGGGAATAGCACGGTCAGAAGATAGCGTGCAAAGGAAACGTTGAATTGAAGATACGAGAATGACTAAGGAATTGAAATTGATGTTGCTCGATGAAGAGTTAGCACGCGACAATGTGAATTGAGGGAATAAAGTTGCACGACTCGGAATTCGTTGCAAAAGGAAGATCGTCAGGTTATGTGCATCATCGATGGTATTGAGGCGTATCAAAGATCGATGTACGATAACTCGGGGGTACTCTAATTCGATGAATGATGATCATGTTAGAAGTTATTGTTTAGAAGGATGCTATGTTGGGGATTGGATAGAAATAAATATTGGATGGAGAAGAAAGTGACTTGATTGTTCGGTGATAACCACAACGACAACGATCTTGTCTTGCGCGAGCGCAACTCCAGCCTCGCACATGCGTCACGTCGGATTTGGGACGATCATTCCGCGTGAGCGTTGGCATGGTGATTCATGTCCAGCGGGAATGGTCGAACTCAAAATATCATGGCATGGCAATTTTGATTGCTTCGACTTGTGGTTTGAAGCGAAGGCAGATTCGAGGATTGGTAGGACTTGCGATTGAAGAATGAGAAAACTTGAGGATTGAGTAGACCCAATCCGCGTATCGAAAATGAGCAAGTCTAGACGCAACGCAAGAGTTATGTCCCGATGAGGACGATTATTCTGCGGGAATGTTGACATGGTGATTCATGTCCGCCGTGGATAATCAGACTTGCGTAAGATCGGGGCACGACATATTGCAAGGCTAGACGACCTTGTGATCGACTACATGAATTGGATAGGTAGATTGTATCAAACATACTGAAGAGATAGACTATGAAAATTGTTAGCGTGGACACACGATATTAACATGTCGAGGATTTGGTTGAGGATAACCTACGAGCTCGAACTTGGGGCAGAGAATGTGTTGATGTGAATAGGGTGAACGCTGCTCGATGTTTAGAAATTTAAGTGAAACAAACTTTGGGTAGAAACTCCCGTACAAACGAACAAATGGTTTGACCATAGGATTTGGGGCGAGCATCGTGCAACGACCTTGCACGATGAGCAATGGACTTGACGTGTAACTATGACCTTGTGAGCTGACCTAGCGGATAGGCGGACGACCCTATGCCGAGTGATTGAACCTATGCGATGGCATCTATAGTATCGTCTGGACGGACGATAGACTTGGACAACAAGACTTAGAGTAGGACGGGGAACTGGGAGTGTGCGTGAACGACGGCGAGATTGACCCCAAACAAAGAGAATGATAGGGATGGATGATGCGCAAGTAAAGTTGTAATAACGAATTGAATCATTGATTGGAAGACATACTCGATGACAGTGCGATACTTGGTCTTGGATCGGACGGAAATTACATAGACTTTGTCGACCCCACTAAGAAGAAATCGTATTGATTTCGTAGACAAGATGCGCTTGAGAAGCGAATCGAATCATCTCGATGACCGAGATAAACGATAGCGAGATGCACACAAGTTCGGTTTTAAATCGAAGTTAGCAAAATGATCGGCAAATCAAAACTATCACGAGTAGCTTGTCCGACTTCGCTAATCGCTAAGCTTGGTTGAAATGTACGTATTCGGGGGACGCCTTGAATATGTGCATGATCCAAACTCAGCGATAAGATGAACTCGAATGCAGCTGCAAGTGGGTGTTGCGATGCGCATGAACGAATGAGTGAGTTAACCTCAACCTACGACTCTCGCATTTGACGAATTACAACATGCCTCGTGAAACCATTTTCGTCCCATAACACGGAGAAATAGCAACCAAGACGAAGAAACACTTGAATTGAATAAGTACAATCAACTCTAAAATGAATGAAAGGCTATTCAATAAAATCGACCAAACGCATGCGACACGGAACTTAGAAAGATATCAAGTATGGCTCGATGTCATCGAGCGATAAAGCCAGTCGATAGGAATTGTCTACGATACGCACACGACATGAGTTAGGGAACGGTAGGATGACCTGCACTCAGGAAGTCTCGAGGACGAGACTTGTTTTGAGTGGTGTATTTTGTAATGACCCGCTCCGCCCTAGCGGAAGGCCGATTCCAAACGGCAAGTGCAACGACTCAAACGAGCCGTCGACCCGAAGAGTTGCTTCGACCCGATGAAGTATCGATGCGAATCGATGCAAGGCTTACATTGGTCCGTCAAGATGAATCCAGACTTAGACTTTCACAGGCGCGCTCGGAGTATCGCTCGGCCGATGCGAACATCGCTAAGGTGGGTGGCTCCGATGAACCCGTCTGTGCTTAGCCTAGACACATAATAATACGGACACTATCACTGAAATTGCTGGGCGATAACACCGCGCATGCTAATAAATGACCCAATGCACCTAGCTAAGGGATTAATCCCATAATGTATGCTTGTATAGAATATGGAAAGGAACATGGAAAAATATGAGAACTCTCGCACCGCGCTCCACGCTCGTGCTAAGGCACAAGCTTACTTTCGAGTAAGTTATGCGTTCAAACAATGAAACAATGAATGGGTTACAACAATGAAACGGGAAGACTATCAACATAGTCATTCCGAGTAGAGTATAGCAACATTGAAAGACAATGGGACCGATGGGTCGCCAAGGCGACTCCCGTACTGGGAGTTGCAAAATATATGAATGAATGAATGAATAAGTGAATGAATGAATCGATGAATGAATGAATGAATATGTGAATGAAATGAATCAATGAACAAACGGACAAGTGAAAGAAAGAAAAGAAAGAATGAAGAAAAAGATAAGAAAGAAAGAAATGGTTAGCGACAGGTACGACGGGCATGTGGCAGTGGGGCTCGCTACCCGCGCTGCACGGACGCCAGCCTGGTCGATAATGCATTATGGCTAAGGGTTAGCCTATGGCTCAAAGACAGCCGTTAAGTTAAAATGACAATAAAATACAAAATGGTCGTGGACGGCTCGTGCACGAGCAAAAAGGGATTCCAAGGGCAACGAACGACGATTTCGTGGCCGGCCTAGGCGGAATCATGGCCTACGGGCGGACAGAATGTGCGGGCTTGGGCACATAACCAAACGTAGGGCCGGTTATTCAATAGTCCATCAGGGTGTACCAGCCATCACGCTTGATAGATGAGAATGCCACAGGGGAAAATGTCCATAATGGCTGACTTGCCAGCGACCGGTGCATATAGATTTAAGTGGGCTTTGCTGGTGGCAATCCACGTGCAAGTCCTTGCATTGAAATCAAAGTAGTCTAAGTTAACTGAATGAAATGCCCTCTGAACAGACATTGTATGTAACACACAAATGACCAAGAGTACATCGTGCAAAGGAGTTAGAAAATACGCCTACGATGCGCTAGAACCTGAGGCAGGAACACACCCTTGAACACTGAATGTTTACGAAAATTACATTAAGTTATTACATATGAATTGTTGACTAACTTGGTTTACTTTGAACAGGGAAGGCCGGACGGTAAGTATGGGTAAGACATGCATTTATTTCCATACGACACTTGAAATTGGCAACACGAAATAGGCTATGAAAGATACCATGAAATCGATCCTAAGAAAAGATTAGAAAGACAATGAATGATAGAGATGCACAAAAGATTATAGAACGTGTTTGGTAATGATAGCATTGTGGGCGAGCCAGCCTCCCCACCAGTGCATACCAATGTACTGATAACCCCACAGTCTACTTGCAGGATGCAGGTATCGTCGGCGGGTGCGGAGCTTCCCTCGAACGTGCTAAGGCGCGGAGCTATCTCTGGAGCCTTGGAGCGTTGCAAGGAGCTGAAGCACCCTATACAGGACATAATGTATCGGAACATCGCCATGAATCATTCCATATTGTAAGCCACTTGGCACGCCTTTTATGTTTCAGAGAGAGAGAGCTTGAGCGATTTGTAATAACGGCCTAGCGCCGCATGTAAACTTCTTGAATATCAATAAAGAGCTTGAATTCGCTTCCACTTGTGTTTATTTACTTTCCGCTGCAAATGAGGACACTCTGTGCGACTCTGTGGCCTAGCTTAAATCGGCCGTTTCTGGACTTGGCCTTGCACGGGCGCAACCTAGGCCCGTGCGGCATCACGCCTTAGCGAGGACGATCGCTCCTGCGGGAGCGGGGCGTGACAGTATCGACTTCGCGGACGTGTGGGCTTTGACGGAATTAAAATTGGTTGCGTGTGCGCGACGAATTTGATACGTATCCGTCAAAATTTACCGTATCGACCTTTCGAAAATCTCTAATTACTTTGTGTACGTTCATCAAATCGAGACGAAACTTATGCAATCAGGACCGTATCATTTTTTTGGTCCTGTGTGCCAAGTTTGGTCCAATTCTGAGAAGGTCGACCGGAACGCCTATTTGGCGGGCCCACGATCCGATCCAACAGGAAAAATTGTGCACGGCCCGTCGGAATCCAACTTTGGACCTACGGTTGGGTTTGCCTCCTCAAACCAAACCCGTAGACGTATAGTTTGACGACTTTAGAGACCGTAGATACTGGCATACGTTTCGGTACAAAACGGGTCCAACGACGAACATCCTTTTGACCTGAAATTACGATTTTGTCCATGTTCTAGAATTGGACTTTTCGACAGGTATTTCCTAGATATATCTTTTACACCGAGAATGTTCTTGATGTTTGTTTCAGCATCCAGAGCCGTTCGTGGATTTTGAGATTTATTGTCGGCGTACTTGATTGTTGGATTGACATTCCCGTACCGCCAGGCAAGATAACTTGCCACCTTACTCTGTGATTTACTTATTCTTATTTTCAGTTATTTATATTCAGCATTACTTATCTGTTGTTAGTATTATATTACTATGCGTCCAAGTCACACTTGGGTGCAAGCGACTCTATCGGTCGTTTTTACTTGCTTTTGTTATTTCTCTTGCATTGACTTAGCCTAGTGACCACCCATTGATGATCAGGTATTGGTATATCTCATATGGCCTTAAGACATGCTTTATCATGTGTTGTGAGTCACATGTAGGAAACGTACTCACGTAGTCGGCTGGCCACTGAAACGTCTGAGGCGTACGACGGATAGGAGTAACTGCCAATAGAATTGCATGTTACTAGACTTGGCGGTTATTAGAGGTTCATATTAGTCATGGAGATGACGATACTAGGTATTGGGTGGGGAGAACAATACCTGACGCATGGGCTTCTATTACACTTTCCCCTATAACCCGGAAGCTCCACTGGAGATACGGGTATGCTTACCCCCTCAGGTTGGCCACTGACGTTCTTGAACGTTATGCGCTTAGTCACTGGTGCCCAAGAGGGGACTATATCGGATCCTATTATCAGTCAGGTCTCATGCGTGGAAGGATTGTATCTCAATTGCATGTTTATAGTAGAACGATTAAGAACCCTATTGCATGGATCACTTTATTTTCTATTATAAGGCATGGTATTTTCTTGTAAGGCATGGTATTTTCTTGTATCTTGTTACGTCCCTCTGAAGACCTTATGATCTCTCCAGGTGTGTGCATTGTGACTTTTTGCAGGTGTTCTAGCCAAGGCCGTGATCTTCTCCATTCCTTCGAAGATGATTACTCTTGGTTTGTCATGCTATTTTATCCATCCTTTCCTTGTATATTTTCTCTCATTTAAAATGGTTGGTAGTGGATTTGTCTCCGCCCAACTATATTTATTTATTTATAGTTGATTTATATTATTATTCTTTTATTTTATGGATGATATTTAGTTTTCATGGTTATACTGTATTTTAAAGTTTATGTATACATACGAGAATTCCATATATTGGAGTATACTTCGTATGTATGCAGCTGGCATGTTTATTTACTTAGTCCTAAGTATTTTGGGACTGGAACGTTACATTTTTTGTGGTGGTCCATGCAGGTCAGTTTGTCACTTCGGTTACGTTACTGTACCGATGTGAGCCTACATATAGGATTAGAATCTAAGTATCTCATCCACATGCTTGATCTCCTCCTTTGATTTCAATTTCGAGCTCTCGTCCGATTACCTTGGTTTCCTTCTGCTTGATTCCTTTTCACTTTAAATCTTATCTTCTTCCATTGTGCTTCATAGAGGGGTTAGGAAGATGACACATACTAGTTATACATGTTATATTGTTCAATAACCCTATCAGTTGACTCTTATAAGTTGGGTAGTATGCCTGACGACCTATCACCATGTGTTCTTATAACCCATTAATGAAGTATAACTGGGTGGCACTGAATATATGCTAGTATAGAAAGATATGATTACCTAGAACATAGAGTTTTAGTAGTCCATTGGTCAACCAAGACCTGATACAAGAGATAGTAGGACGACTGTATAAGCAGGAACACCGTACGAGACTTTGATTATTGTAAAACTTGAACTATTTATTACTGCTTTATTCATTATCTCCCGTACTTATACTTTGCACTACTATAAATGATGTCGCTATTTATAGCCTAATTTGCAAGCTTATTCTTTATCGAGCTTGTTCAGGACATATGTATATTGGGGACGCCCACTAACATATTGTCTAATCAGAATCAGTCTATTATGGTCTGATCAACCTTAGTGCATTTGGTTCGCTCTTATTATGATTATCTCACATGGATTGAGATATAGATGTCTCTAGGATCTCATCCGCCACTGCCTTGATAACTCTTCTTGAAATATTCCATCGCCTTTTGAGCCCCGTGTTTGCATTCGATTCCCTCTCCCTTCAACTCTTTATTATTTTTTTCGCTTTTACTTACTGCGGAAAAACAAATGCTCATATTTGAAAGAAGATATACCCAGAAGGTCCCCCTTATTTCGAGATACCACCTATGGCCATGAAAGCTATATATACATGATCATTCCATCTATTCGAAATCGAAATCAGAGAACCACCTTCCAATTTATTCATATCTACCGAATCACATTTCATATTACATCGTATAATGTTCTTCCATAATCAAAAGTCGAGGTACAATATTTCGACTTGAATTTTCTCTAAATTTATTAACCATAGAATCGTGTCTTAGTCTAATATCAAGAAATGAATTCCTGAAGTGTATAGATTGTAAGCCTTCTAAATTTTAGGATCACTGGGATTACCGATTGATTAAATTGGTTCCATTAGGATAATAAATTAGTGCCATGTGAACTCTCACTTTCCATTTAGATCATTTGGTGTCCCCGACTGCGACATTAATATTCGAAGCACGAGACCAGCTGTTACCTTCTAACAAACTTCATATACAAGACATAGACGACTCCACCTTCATGTAGACATATCATGTCCTACTAAAATACGTCCCCTTGTACTCTATTTTTATGATGCGACTTTCGAGTCAAAAAGGCTAGCTATAACGCCTACCATAACGCGATTGTCCTTTCTGACTTCAGTTAGAGATCCAACCTTGACTCAAATCTTTTGACCCAATTTATGGTTATGATATACTTGAAGCCCACTACGCACATGCTACTAGTGTGCCACTCAATTGTGGCCCTTTGTGCTACTTAAACACAAAAGTCACAGAAGGCGCATCTTCACGACTTTCAGAACCTATTTTACCATCCCGACTCAGAAATAGCACCACCACTTGATTTAGAACCTACTATAGGTTACCCTAGCATAATAAAAATATTTTAGGTTGATATTATGAAATCTTGCCCAGCCAACCAAGGTTAAAACCCATGGTTCATTCAATAAAAGATTAAGGTGAATTTGGGAACCCATTAAACCTCAGTTAAACCCAACCTTGCCTATCGCCACATTTGGGCTAAAAAAAAACCAAACTCATGAAATAGGCCCCGACACATATTTTGTAGGCCCCATCTCATGATCCATTTATTCCACGTCCAAAATTTTTTCAACTGTATTCCATCGTAATCATGCCATACTAACGTTTACCGGTCAGGCTTGACCAAGACCTCTCATACCACCTTGACAAAACGTGGCCAGTACGTGAGCAACATTAAGTAGTAGTAATACCTAGACTTTCTATAAAGTCCATGATGATGATCAGAAGTACCTCTTACCCTCATATATCTCATTGAAATTCTAATTTCATAGGAGCCTTGTTACTGTGCTTCCCCTGATTAACCAATTTCTGTAACCTTGAACTTAGGGTACCCTATCCTTAGAATAGGATGCCAAACTTGAATTCCATCCGTAACTGTTCCTCTATTTGTTCGAAAATTGCGGTACAATCTTCATACTACCTTTATATCCCTTCGCTCATGCATATTAATAACTGCGGTAAAGATCGCAACCTTAAATTCATCAGATACATTCTATTCTAGAATCATGTCTTCATTTAAGTTGAAAATAAGATTTTTAAGGTGAATATATTTCAATCCTCTCTAGAACATAGGGTTCTTAAATTAAGCAAATCGTTGGGATAGATTGACTCTAATTGAACTAATTATCAGTGGTTCATAATGTCCATTTCTATCAGTATCAAATTGATAACCTCTACCGTGACTTTGATATTTGAAACACAACACTAGCCTTTATTTTCCAATAAAGTTCACACTCATGAACTAGACCAGCCAGCTATGCACATAACATCCCTGTCCAACATAAATGCTCATTTTGTGCCCCATTTCAGTTACACCACATTTATGACACATTTTTCTTAGAACAAACCATAATTGTCTTATTTTGGCTCCGTTTGGTTTTAGCCATACAAATAACAACCATCATCTTAACTAGATTGTATAACCATGATCCATGCGAGACGCAACACACCTATGACATGTGCATTCAACCCAAGCAAGCACATGCTACTTAACCAACACCAAAACGCCGATTCCGTATACGCTAGTCACTAGGACTTAAAGAATCCAAACACTTACCTAATTAAGTTCTATAGAAAGGTTTTCTGTACTTACTAAGGACTTTCAACTCTTTGCCCATGAACTCTATTTTTCCTAAAAATCTGTAATCTCATCTCTTAGTACCTATGTTAGGCGAAGACTGAAATTTTATTGAACCAACATGTTCTGGTTGTATTTGAACAAGTGATCCCTACCATCTTGTTGGAAGCATGGGCGATAGTAACAATTTTAGATTGTAATAATCCTCTTATTGAAGTTATTGACCAAGAACTCGGTGGCAATAACTTGGCTCACTTAGCATCCGTGAGTGCGGTCAGAACTTCCAATATTCTCGTGCCACCTTTTAGAAACCGTCCTTTTTCAGAAGTCTAATAATGATGATTTGCACGGTTAGCCAACTTCTATAAGTTGGGTAGGGCCTTGAACCACGAATACCTCATCTTGTAGAATATAATGTCAATTTGGATTCTCTTATAACAAACTCCTCCACCTTTTCAAAAATCGAGTTACGAATTGACGTACCTGCCCTCCCTTGAATTAAAACTCATTATTTTAATATATTAAGGTTATTTTAATTTTGAGGACAAAATTTTTATAAGTTGGATAGGATGTAAAATTCCTAAAATTTCAATTTTTTCAGGTATTTTATTCTGTTTAGAATATGGATATATAGTAAGTAAGCTTAATATTTTTATTATTAAATATCTCATGTAAACCCCTAAAAATTTTAGTATTTTTTTATAAATTCTATTTAAAATATTTTACAGTATTATTTACTTGACTTTTAATTTTAGATTCTGGTTAATATTATGGTAGCCGTTAAAT
>JANAVB010044817.1:2583304-2653304 GCA_029216955.1 Iris pallida | reverse complement strand
CCGCAATAAAAGTCGGGTAGCAGGACAGCGCACACGTGTGTCGTGCAGCGTGTCCGCGCCAGTTTCTGACACGAAAATGATACGAAATCTAACTCCGTATTCACAAACATTAAAGTACATACTTAGATATAGAGATTCATAAAATTAGTTTTACAAAAATAGAAAATAAAATCCTAAGTGGCATTCTATCAAACACCTACACATACACTATGACACATGTCCGATACGGACACCAAACGGACACGACTTCAACCCAAACTTTAGGGATAGCTAGGGGACACCTAGATCTAGCCTAATAAGTAAAGAAAATAGAATATTAGCACAATTTGAGGAGTTTTACCTATAGGTGCAAATAGCAAGAAAAAGCCCCAAAATGAAGTGTTCCTCCTTGCTAGCTCGGATCCCCAAATTGTTCAAAATCTGGGATTACTCTCCATAAAAAGGAAATAGAAGAGTATTAGGCTCTAATGCAAGAAAATAAAGTTAAAAAGGGATTAAAATAGGAAATCTATGGATTGGGGAAGAATAGCCATACCTTTCTTTTTCCTATGTGTTCATGCAATACAAAAGAGGCAAGAACTAAATGAGGAGAATATTTATAGGGAGGGGAGCCCTAGTGGCTGATCATAATGAATGAAATTAGGGTTAGGGGTTCAAGTCATGGGCTATGGGCCAAGTTTCATAAGTCATGGAATTAAATCATAAGTCATAAGTCATAAGTCATGAACCTATTCATTATTCCTTCTATTTCAAACTAGATTCTAAATAACTAAACTAGGGTTGACTTAAGTTAGACTAGAATCACACCATGCTATTCAAGTTACCATAGCTAGAGTCAACATCTAGGTTAGTCTCTTAAGTCACAACTAGTAAAAATCAAAATCAACAACCATCAATCCAATAATTAACCAATAATTCTAATAAGTCAAAATAACCAAATTACCCCTAGGCTAAGAATGATAAATAGATCTTCCAAATCACATGGTTAGGCTCTAGGTTAGACAATCTCTAGGGTTTCGCTAGCTGCACATCAAAATCACAAGTCATGGTTTTTAAATAGTTTTAAAATGATTAAAAATTACTAAAAAATCATATTACAATTTAAATATCATAAATAAATAATAAAAATAAAAATAAAAAATTCAAAATTACCCTCATTTAGAAAACTGGGTGTTACAAGTCTACCCTCCTTAGAAAATTTCGTTTTCGAAATTTAAGATGGTAGTACTCCTTCTAGGTCAAATACCCCACAATCATAGTCTCAACACACAGTTCGACAATCATATGCGTTTGTCCAAATTCACGATACTCAAAATCTTCGTCATGCTAGTGAGCAAGGCTACGATAATCACAGAGTCCTTGACTAAGGTACATACCTCTAGAATCATGGTATTTAAAATTCTTGCATTGTCGCATGCTTGGCAACGAAAACCTTAAATTCCCACACCCGAGAAATATGTTCAAAATCTGACTATATGTCCTCACTATACCAGCTAACACGACTACAGAAGATTCTAGATCCCGTAACTGAGGTGACCTAGCCCATATGATTATCTCAGAAGAAAATCAAATATAACACAAGGACAACAGAACAAAATTGATCAATCAACAAGGAACAGAGGTAATCAAATTTTCAAGACAGTTATAAGAGGCAATTGAGAAAATAGAATCGAAAAGAACGGAACCTACAGGAAGATCTCTAATGGCCTGTGCATCCTCGAATGTCCTGGCGAAAGCTCACTCCTGATGGTTTCCCCTGGCCTGCTGCTGATGCTGTATGTACCTCTGCTGCTGAGTTGGTAAGGATAATCCTTTCTGCTGGCCCACCGGAGCCCTAGCTCCTTCTCCCTGAACTGTCCGTCCAAAAGACTCAGGACACTCTCTTAGCCGATGATCGAATCCTCCGCAAAGTAAACATCTGCCCAGCCTCTTCCGACATTCGCCCCAATTATGCCCTGGTTTCTTGTAGAAAGGGCAAATGATAACAAGCTGTTGTCCCGGGGCTTGCTGCTGCCTCTGTGGCTACTACGCCTGCTGAAAGGGTACACGGTCCTGAAACTGCTGCTGCTGAAAGTGGACCCTCGGTTGCTGATACTGCTGACGTATCTGTAGGTGGGGCATCTGCTACGGATACTGCTGCTGAATCTGTAAGTAGGGCCTCTACTGCAAATATTGCTGCTGAATCTGTTAGTAGGGCCTCTTGGCCGGGCCAGCACTGCCACTAGCTCCCTGATTGTCTCGTGTCCTCTTCTCCTTCAGCCCAAGTTCGTCCTCCGCTGCCATGGCTCCTACCAGAATCTGCTAGAAAGTAGCGTCACGGCTGCTCTTGGTATACGACCTGATCTCCCTGATCAATCCCCTGGCACTACCAAAATATGTCCATTTAGCGACGGCCACATCCGTCGCCCGTCCGACGACAATCAGTATTAGCGACCGAACACTGACGGATCTTAGCCAAAATAATCCGTCGGCAATCAGCTCGTCGCTAATAATGATCCGTCGCTAAGTAGTCGAAGAGCGACGGATAGCGACGCTAATAATGATCCGTCACTAGTATTTCCGACGGACTTTCGTCCATTTCAAGTATTAAATACTTAACTGTGTAGACGCTAGCGACGGATAGTCTGTCGGTAAACCGTCGTAACAGTGTATCAGAGGGTATCGTTCCTTCGATCATCGTCGCTAACAAAGGACGGATTAGCGACGGAATACTAACGGATTATCCGTCGACCATGTTCTGGTAATGCTTGACATTTCCAAAACCCTGGTGACGGATACATCGTCGCTACTCCATTGCTACGCCGTCGACAGCGCGACTGATTAGTGGTTGATTATCCGTCGCCATGGTTCTGGAAATGTCAAGCATTTCCAGAACCTTGTCGACGGATTGTCCGTCGCTACGCCGTCGAGAGAGCGACTGATTAGTTGCTGATTATCCGTCGTAATGGCGATGGATTGTCCGTCGCTATTCCGTCGAAGTATATACTACCAGAACCATGCCGACCGATATTCCGTCGACCACCCGTCGCTACCTGGAAACAGTTTTAAATCTCCAGTTAGCGACGAAAATTCCGTCGAAAATTAGTCAGAAACTAAAAATATCCGTCGCTAACCGGTCACTAGTCCGTTGCTATCTGAGATTTTTTTGAAAAAAAATTGCAGTACTTTCCCTGCTCACAAAAATATGCATAAACCAAACCAATATATAATGCACACCAATTATCCAACAATCACATAGACCAAATATATAATGTACACCAATTATCCAAGAATCACATAGACCAAATATGCACATACGGATTTAATGCACACCAATTATCCAAGAATCACATAGACCAAACCAAATTAATATAAAATAGACATCAATTATCCTAAAGAGTAACCTAATATCCGTCGTTATAATCCGATCATAGCACAAATAATCCAAAATTCCCATAAATATTCCAAATTTTCTTAATTACAATATTTTAAGGAGGAGGAGGAGTTCGATTGCCCGGTGGTGGTAATCCCTGCTACGACCGACGAATATACTCCTCCACTAGGTACGGCGGCAAGTCGTCGTAGACACTACTTGGAAGTCGGCGTAGCTGCTCTGGCAACATGAGATCCAGGAGTGCCGTCACAGTCGGAGACGGTACCAGAGGGGCATCAGGGTTGAAAGAAAGAAGACCCACAGAAGAAGGATCGACACCAGCAGTCGACAGACCGGCACTAGTAGAAGACGGACCGACACCAGCAGTAGATGTACCGACAGCAGCAGACGAAGGCAGAAAGTACGTGGTAAATTGCACCTGCAAGGATAACACCGCCTCGTGCAGCTGCGTAAGCTACGACCTAACATCATCGTCTACCGGGGTCACGGAAGAATGCGGTGTCGGTAGAAATCTCTGCGTCGTCATGTACAATGGCCCTTGGGAGCCAACTCCGTACATGAACCCTTTCTTAAAGCCGCCGACGGTATCTACGAACAAGTCGTTGCGAGCGGCCAAAGAAGAGGGCATCCGGGCGGGCATCGTTTCACCGACATCCTCGGTGTCAGTTAACTGAGCCCGACTAAGGGCCTCACGATACGCAGCCTATCAAATGAATGTGTTTATAATATAAGATTTACCTAAGTTGTAATCTAAATCCTATGTTTCACTAAGTTAAGTGTGAATCCTAAGTTTACCTAAGTTATAGTCCGAATACTTTTAATTCTAACGTAAATCTCATAAACATAAGTACTTACATCAGTCTCCTTGGCCCTCTCGTCAATGAAGCTCCTGTCCTTCCGTCTTTTGTGCGTATGCTGGAACACGTCGTGCATGGTGACCGATTCTGGCACCCGTCCCTCCTTCACCGCCCGTTGGGCCTGCATACAAAATTTTCGTAGAACTTAATTAACTCAGTATATTAATAATACCTAATTCGATAGTGAAATGAATTTACGGTATCTCACCAGATCTGCAAGCGTCGCTGCGTGGGGCCTTGATCCCCCCGTATGAAACCCCGCGGCCTGTCGGTTCGCCTTCGCCTTTTTCGATTTCTCCTTGTATGCAGGTGTATCCATCATACCTAAGAGGTCCTCATAATACTCCTGCCGGATCCAATTCGGCCTCGTATGCCCCATTTTCAGGTCATGAATCATGTCCCGTATCTTCTTCCAGGTAGCGTTTCTGTAGGTCCTGCGGATCGCGTCCTCGCGATGGGGGGGCCACCAGTACATCGTCTAAGATAGAAATTTAATTATCACGTAATTTAAAATATGGTTGATTAAATAGTAACTAATAATTAACCAGAAGATATAGATATATACCCTCAACTCGTCGAGCCAGACGTTCTTCAAGTTTGGGGGAACCGACGAAAAGTTGGGGTAGAAACCATGGAAGTTACCCTGATAATCTCTCCAAGATCCCTGGCAACATTAAACGAAAAAAACCTACAAATTCGAGCCATAGCTCTCGTCGAAACTCGCCTCTCGGCCTCTCTGGTGCCGTCGGAGGATCCGCGGGTCCGCGCATGTACTCTCCAGTAACCGGATGGAACCGAGTATGGGGTACTCTGGGCCCACTGTGCAGTAACTGGAGGATCCATTGGTGGATCCGCTGCTGGTGGGTCCTATAGCGGAACGGATCCGCTAGCAGATCCGGACTCATGCTTCGATGAAGTGGTCGATCGACGGCGGGATGTGTCTGTGCCCGGTGTACTCTCCGGGTCGGGGTCGCTGGATGGGGTCACATCCCGGGAAGATTGAATGCAACCACGACCACCAGCACCACTACGACCACCACCACCACCACCACCACCACGACCACCACCAGCACCACGACCACGGCCAGCCATCATGACCTGTAAATAGAACACATAACCATAATTAACAATATAAAAGTATAAATGAATATAAAATTATAAACTAAAATA
Organism: Iris pallida; assembly: GCA_029216955.1. Classification (NCBI taxonomy): domain Eukaryota; kingdom Viridiplantae; phylum Streptophyta; class Magnoliopsida; order Asparagales; family Iridaceae; genus Iris; species Iris pallida. Next base: position 2,647,904 of record JANAVB010044817.1, on the reverse strand, counting down.
TACATACCACAAGTAGGGAGACGAGTGCCGCCGCGACGAAAAAGACTAGGAGTGCCATCTGCAATAAGTAAATAATCGAATGAAAAAAACATGAATTCACGTAATTGCTTTTACGAGGTCAAACTTAATTCACGTAATTGGAAGTGTTTTTAATAAACAACAATATTTAACCTAATCATCGTCTTCATTCTCATCCTCAACCTCGTCTTCATTATCATCCTCCTCCTCATCCTCATCCTCTTCCTCATCCTTATCTTCATCGTCGATTTCATCTGTATCCTCATCCCCATCAAATTCGTCTTCCTCTTCTTCTTATTCTTCTTCGTCATCTTCTTCTTCTTCTTTTGCCTCAATATTTGGGACAAGATGCCTCTTTCTCTCCTGGTTGACAGCTAAGTCTTGTGTATCAACCTCTTCCTCCTCTCTATTTTCCTCAACAATATCTTCAACATCCATTGTATCCGAGTGTTGTCCCAAGTATTGAGACTTTTCGATCTGGTCCTCTTGGTATGCTGGGTCTCCAACGTTGAATGTATTTCTAGATTTAATCTTGCATACTGCCCACCAGTTAAATCGATCTCTACGACGCCTTGGGTAGCTTGTATAGTAGACTTGAACAACATGATTTGCTATCGTAAATGTATCAGACCCTCTATACCTTCTGCGATAATTTATATCGACAAATCCAAATTGTTTATCGATTCTCCAACCGATATTTGGTGTCGTATCGAACCAATCATATTTGAACATCATAATATGCATATCATATGGGCCAGTATATTGTAAATCTACAATATCCTGAAGCACTCCATAATAGTCAAAGTCCGGCTCGTCGTCATAGATGGTGCCTCTTATGCAAATACTGGAATCCTTGGTACTGATGCCGTCATTGATAAATTTGACATTTATAGCATTCTGAGTTGACTTAAACCTGAAGCCATTATCGACATAGCCTGGCCAAGTCTTTATTTGCTTCTTCGGTCCCGATGCCAGGTAACGAACACTCTCACGAGTGAGTGTTGTTTCAGGCAATAAAACCAGTAAACAAATATTTATAATTTAAATGTTTTAGATTATATATTTATAATCTTAATTATAATCTCAGTTACTTACGTATTTGCAAAACCACGAAGGAAATGTACAATCAACCTCTTTTTGAAGTCCCTCATCGGTAATATCGGGTGTCCTCATTTTGACTTCATCTCTAAATACACTATTAGAGAAAATACGAATATATAAGTGTAGTCACTTACTTCATCAAATTAGAGATTATAACGAGTGCAAGTGTACTGCTTACTTCTCCAAATCTCTCACTTCTTGTATATCACATTTTAACAAGACATATCGGTGAGCGGCATCATACTCGTCTGTCAACCACCGTCTTTTACTAGCCCCAACAGGCTTGTCCCTTACATTGAATATACCTCCATCCTCAATGTCCTCGTCATTCCTTTGAGGTCTATTTCAATTTGTCTTAACATGAGTATCGAAATAAATGGAGCAGAAGTTTGACACCTCTTCGATAAGATAGGCTTCGCATATCGAAGCCTCTATATGAGCCTTGTTGCCAACTTTCTTCTTTAGATGGTGTAGGTATCTAGAGAGTCAAATTATCCTAAGAATTAAGAATGAATTTTAAAACCCACTGAAATTCAACTTAAATTATATTAATTTTATGTACCTTTCAAATGGGTACATCTATCGATAATGAACAGATGCACCGACATGGGCTTCGTATGCTAGATGAATCGGTAGATGCTCCATGCTGTCGAAGAAGCCAGGAGGAAATATTTTCTCCAACTTGCAAATTTTTAAGATAATCTTCTCTTCAAGTTCAACCATGTGTTGCACAGTCAACTTAGTTGAACAAATATCCCTAAAGAATATAGATAGTTCAGCCAACGGAACCCATACAGAAGAAGGCAACAACTCTTTCAAAGCAATGGACAGTAATCTTTCCATAAACACGTGGCAGTCATGACTCTTCATTCCTGTTAGCTTGCGTTCATTAAGATCAACGCATCTAGACAAGTTCGACACATAGCCGTCGGAAAATCTTAAAGTAGATACCCACTTGCAGATTATTAATCTATCTTTCTTGCTCATTGTGTATTGTGCTATCGGCTTACTTAATTGTCCAGCAGCTCACCTTTGTATCAAGTTCAGATAAGGACGCTTGCATATCTCGGCAATGTTTTGTCTTGCTTTTGGATTGTCCTTCGTCTTTCCTTTAATATCAATGACGGTATTGAAGATATTATCGAACACATTCTTTTCGATATGCATAACAACAAGATTATGTCTTATAAGATTATCTTTCCAATAAGGCAAGTCCTAGAAGATACTCCGTTTGGTCCAGTTATGGCGTTGTCCGAACCCTTCGATACGATTGTTCGATGGATCTTCCATTACAGTGGGCAAGTCCTTTACATCTTCCTAAATATCGTATACCGATAATTTGGCAGGTGGATGAGAAAATTCTTGTTTTCCAGCTCTGAACGCGTCCTTGTTCTTTCTCCAAGGATGACTCGCAGGCAGAAATTGACGATGACAATCAAAGAAAGAGGTTTTTCCTCCATGCTTAAGGCGGAACGTCTTACTATTTCCCATGCATATCGGACAAGACATGGTGTCGTGAGTACTCCATTCCGACAGCATACCGTATGCGGGAAAATCATTGATTATCCATATCAGTGAAGCTCTCATCTGAAAGTTCTGTTTCCTGGAAATATCATAGGTCGCGACACCTATCTCCTACAGCAATTTCAGCTCATCCAACAACGGTTGTAAATATATATCGATATTCTTCGTTAGATTTTTGGGACCCGAAATGATAGCTGTCAAGAACATATAAGGAGTCTTCATACACATCCATGGTGGCAGATTGTAAGGGGTCAGAATGATCGGCCAGCATGAGTATTGAGATCCCGACTGCCCGAAAGGGGCGAAGCCATCAGAACATAGCCCCAAACGTACATTTCTAGGCTCTGCAGCAAAATCTGGATGACGCAAATCGAAATATTTCCATGCCTCTCCATCCGAAGGATGTGACAATTCTCCATCGTCCTTTGTGCGTTCTTCGTTGTGCCACGTCATGTGTTCTGCTATATTCTGAGACATATACATCCTCTGCAAGCGCTTCGTGATCGACAAGTAATGCATATACTGTAATGACGTCGTTTTCTAGTTGATTTTCCTTTTTCCCTGACTGGCTTGTAACGATCCGCATTACAAAAGCTGTAACTTTCTATATCCTCGTTCTCCTTGTAGTACAACATGCAGCCGTTGCGACAATAATCTATCTTATCGTACCCCAGTCCCAATTGTCGGACCATCATCTTCGACTTATAGAAGTTTTTTGGAAGCTCTTTTGATTCCTTCGGTAACACCTCCTTGATTAGTTGTATAATCCGATCATAGCAAGTTTGTGGCAAGTTAAAATCGGACTTTATGTTCAACAACCGCATCGTCACTGACAGTACGAAATGTGGCGCACAACAAGGATATAAAGAAGTTTCAGCATCCTGAAACATATCATAGAACTCCTTCACCTCGGGATTAGGATCCTCCGGATCAAAATTAGGCCCTGCCGCGTCATACACCATATCTCGTGCAAGGTTCTACAGGTCTCCATAATCACAGAGCATTCGTCATCTTCGACGACAAAATCCGTTGCAGCATTATCATCAAAAGCATAAGTAGCAGCATTCGCAACCTGTCTTTCCGTATATTGTTCACCTTGTGATGACCACAGGCCGTAATCACGTACGAAACCCTTACGGGTCAAATGATCTCTTACACTCACCACTTCTTCGTAACGTCTATTGTGACATTTACGACATGGACACTTGATTTTGTTACCGTCCATATACTGAGCTTTGCTCATGGCATACTTAAGAAACACTTCCACGCCTGCCTGAAAATCGTCACACACACCTATTTTGCTCTCGTGTTGTCATTTGTACATCCATGTACGATCAACGAAATAACGATCCATCACTGATTGGATGTGAAAATCTGTATCGTAAGACAAACTAAACAGAATTAGTATATAATCATGTAACTGGTGGATCCTCAAGTATATAGGCCGAATGTACTTAGTATCGACCGCATCAGGCTAGTATCGGTCTATAGGTTTGGTATAAGCCGTATCAAATTGGTATTGACCTTAGCGAATTGGTACCGTCCTATCCGATATGTATCGGCCGTATAGCTAGGATTCGTGCCGGCCTTATCGATCCGGTATGAATCCTAGCTATACGGCCGATACATATCGAATAGGATGATACCAATTCGCTAAGGTCAATACCATCCGATACGACCTATACCAAACCGATATACTGATACTAATCTGCTACGATCGATACTAAGTACATACAGATACCGATACCGATGCCGATAGTTCGATACCGATACCGATAGTTCGATACCGATACCGATAGTGCGATACCGATACCGATAGTCCGATACCGATAATGCGATATCGATACCGATAGTGCGATATCGATAGTTCGATACCGATATCGATAGTCCGATAGTTCGATACCGATACCGATAGTTCGAACCGATACCGATAGTCCGATAGTCCGATACTACCAATATTGCCGATACCAATACTCATAGGAAAAGTCCGATACCGATTCCGATACCGATACTTTGAACCTTGATATATATATATATATATATATATATATTTTTTTTGATATATATATATATATATATATATATATATATAAAAAAAAAAAAAAAAATATATATATATATATATATATATATATATATATATATATATATATTCCGATACCAATACTTTGAACCTTGATATATATATATAAAGCAATAGACTTTCTCATCCTATTTCTTAAACAAGGGTTTGCATATTGCATTTTCTTTAAAGCATCGGCCGATACCGATCCGATACGGCCGATACCGATACGGTTTGGCATGTTCCGATCCGATACCGACCGATACCAAATATTGACCGATTCCGACATTGGGGGTCTTTGTTAGTTAGATATGACATATGTTAGAGTTATTTAGAAAATATATGTTGGTATCCTACTACTAGTTAGTATATTAGGATAAGGATACTAGAAGTATAAGATAGTCGGTTAGATGGTTAGTAATAAGTTAGTGTCTAGAATGAGGCTAGTAGATATAAGTTAGATAGCTTATATGTTAGATGGTAGTGTATTAGAGAGTGTGTTTTGATATGATAGCTTAGAGTTTAGATAGATATATATTGGATATGTATAGTATCTTAGTTTTAGAGATTAAGTTAGATATTCATATATTAGAGTTAAGATACTTGGTAACTTGAGATACCAAGTAGTATATTAGAATATGTTGGTTAGTTAGAGATGTAAGTTAGCTAGTAGATGTTAGAATTAGTGTATAGATAGATGTTAGAATTTATATTGATAGTTAGATAGATGGTTAGAAGTTAGATATTGGAGTGTCATGTTTGTATCTTAGGATTCTAATGTTGGTAGCTTAAGATATTGGTTTTACCATCACCATTATTTGTTTTCCAATACCAAAAAATTTGATACTCCGATCCGAAACTGCCGATACTACCAATGTCGCTGATATCCTATTTCTTAAACTAGGGTTTGTCATATCGCCGATACTACTCATTGTATTTGTACCACGTGCTGCCCCGCGCGCGCCACCACCGCTGCCCCCCGCTGCCCCGGAGCGCGCCGCCCCCCGCAGCCCAGCGCGCGCCAGCACCCCTCCCACCTCCCGCCACACCTCCCACCCCCCGTCGCCCTCCAGCCCCGTGCTGCCCCGCGCGCGCCACCCCCGCCGCCTCCCGCTGCCCCGGAGCAGGCTGCCCCCCGCCGCCCGCCGTACCCCCACAGTCTCCGCCGCCCCCGCAGCCTACGACACCCCCGACAGCCCACGACACCTACGACCACCGAGAGAGAGAGAGATTACCTTTGGGAGAGAGAGGAGAGGTCGTCGATCACCGTCGCGGGAGAGAGAGAGAAGATTGAGGTCGCCGACCGTCACGGAAGAGAGAGAGAGAGGAGAGAGAATGAAATTTGGGGGGAATGAAAAGTTCCCCCCGTCGTTTCAATTTAAGTCTGGGCCCTTTATTTAGCGACGGACTAGCGACGGATAAAATCCATCGCTAGGCCGTCGTTCTTTTTGATACTTGTCGACGGAACATCCGTCGCAACGTCGTCGAAGAAATATCCTGCCATTTCTATCAACAATTCCTGCCAAATAATCGACTGGATGGCGACGGCTAATTATCCGTCGCTATGTCTTCGACGCCCTAACGACGGGTGAGCGACCTTTTCTCCCCCTTAAAATAAAATAAAATTTGTATCGGCTTGTCGTCGGTACGCCGTCGGTTATTTGCCGCAAATTCGTCGCTAACGTCGACGGAACGTTTCCGTCGCTAATGTGTCGTGGCTAATTTACTGTATTTTGGTAGTGTGCGGAACCTCCTTGCCTTCCCGGCCCCAGTGAGATCCTCAACGAATCTACTCAAACGACAGAACTCTCAAGTGTACTACTCAACAGTCTGGTTCCCTTGAACCAAACTCTCGAACTGCGCCTCCAAGGTACCGAGGGCTGTATCGGGAAGAATTTCTCCTTAAACAGTTTCTTGAAGGTTGCCCAAGTCTGACCTGCTGTACCAACCCTCTGGTCCGTCTGGTACCAAGTACGGGCCAAGTCCTACATCTGACTGGCTACTGCCTCGATCTGTAATCCAACTGGTATCTGTGCCTATCAGAATATCTCCTCAATAAGCTCTATCCAATCATCAGCATATATGATGCCCTCTGTACCTTTGAAGTCTCGGGGTCCCATCTTCTTAAAGGATTTGATGTCTGGAGTCTTCGACTGATACTGCAGCATCTGTCCTCCCAGTGGATGAGCAGTCACCAGCTCTACTGATGTCCTGACCAACTGGTGGGTATCGTGTATGCTATATGGGAAATCAGCAGACTAGCTCTGCTGCATCTGCTGCTGAATCTCTAGGAATCGCTGGAAAAGGATAAACATCTGAGCCGCATCCACTGTCCCTGAAGGCAACTGCTGTGATACATATCCAGAATGACGGGGGAAGACCTCCGGACAGGTGGAGATGCACTCCCAAAAGCTGCAGATGCTCCTATACGAGCAGAAACAGGACGTGTTGTGGTCCCAGCATCCACAATCGGGCGAGGGGTGGCAGACCTCTCACCAGCGTCTGCTGGGCCAGAGCGATGCGATCATGTCTCAATCACCATCCTGGAGACAGATCAAACAAGGAATCAATACTGAGATAGAAACGATAATTCAAGGGAGGACAGTTATTTCAAGGAAGCAATCTTTAACAAGAATTTAGATGGCAGGAATTCAGTTAAGAATTTTTCTTAATGTGATTGAGTACCTCAAGAATAATCCTAATCCTACTACAGGCTGTAGTGATACTCTAGTTCGAATATCACTACACAAACTCGACCTGCATGGGCCACCACTAAAAATGTGTCACGACCCGCACCCACTGTGAGGGTACGAGTACGTAACAGCGCCCAGCCTACGCCACAGTATCGATGGTAGAACGCTGTTCTAGGTCATGAACTATAACTAATACAATAGGAAATACTCTCCAACTGAGGACAACTCACAGAAGGTACAACTCAATCACAATCTAGAAGTAGAATATAGCACGATGGAATAGATAAGGAAATCCTCAAATCTGAGGTACAAACAGAAGTGAAATAAATCAAAGTTAACAAATACCAATCTCAACATCTCCATAATTATACAACTCTGGAAATCAAGACAACAACTAACATGAAAAGAAAGAACAGTCTAGACTATCTATGCTATGCATGGGTATCATCCTCAGCAGCTGCCTGAACCTCCCCAGGGGTCCAGGTCGCGAGTGTCATCTAGGCAAGCTCCATAGTAAGGGGTGCAGGGTTCCTCATCATCCTCTGTAAAAAATTTATAGGTCCAGTCAGGACGGAAGCGAGCAGAGTACATCTCACACAGATCATATCAGGTTAGGAAATATAAACGTGCAAAAGAGTATGATACATGAAAACTGAAAGAATGTACATGATGTAAATAAAGAGAACTATAATAGAAATATCTACTACAAGTAGAGAACTATCAGTGACTAGTGATGTAAAGTACAAAGTCGACATATGAATGGCTGGATTTGCATATGAATATACAAAAGAGGCTCACATGGTTATACTACTTTGGAATGGTTCACATGACTATTTATATTCCCCCATACCCCAATCAATACACAAGGATCCAGACAAGTTATGTTACGTACATGATTTTCACATAAAAGCCCATAGATTGGTGTACATGAAGTATACATGAGGGCTCAGAACTGAGTGCACATGAATTCCATATGAAGGCCCATGAAGGGGTACACATGAAGTATAGGTTATGCATGAGATACATGAGAAACATGACCGAACATGAGAGCACATGAGAGTACATGAGCATGCATGAACAAGCATGAAGCACATGAGAAACATGAATAACATAAGAGCGAGGAATACATGATGTACATGAAACACATGACATGAATTATCCGATGCTCCCGAGGGGGATAACATCTCAATGTAGGGATCCATATAGTACCAATCCGTGATAATATCGTGACAGCATCAAATAAGGTAATCTAGAGCAGGAATATAATCCTAAGCAAGTTATAAAATGATCAGAGAATGTACTCTCCTGTGCTGTGAATATCTGTGAGAATATACTGCCCGAGATGAGGTATCTGACTCATATTTAGAGCAACACAAGTCAAGTTATATACATGGGATGATAAATGAAATGTACAATACATCTGCATGTTGTCTAGGTCAAACTAGACTATAGTCAACACTTGGTCAACTCTAGTCAACCACACTAGTCAAACTAGGTTAACTAGGTCAAGTCCTAGCCCAAACAAGTCTAACAAGTCTCACTAGGCCTAACCAAGCCTAGTCTAGCATCCCAAGCACAATCACAAGGCTAACACAAGTTATCCAACATACATATTTACATATATACATACATATATAGTCACTATATATAAGGCATACTTATATAAAGGAAATTCATCTTTGGCTATATGCCCACATACATATATATATTCACATGTTTATTCGTACACACATTTTACATATATATATATATATATATATATATATATATATATATATATATATATATATATATTTTTTTTATATATATATATATATATATATATATATATATATACTCACCAACAATAGGAAAACCAACAGGCATCTACCAAGGTAAAATACTCATAATACAACCAAGTAGAATGATATATTGATATCAAAAGAAATGAAAAGCAAATGGAAAAGAACAAACTGAGAAAGGAAGGAATTGAAAGGAAAAAAAATGGGAAGGAAGAGAAAGGGGTGTGTGACTGAAACTGAGATAAAGCTGTGAACACAACCCCAAATCTCAGATTTTAGTGTAAACCATCAATGTGTTCTCAGCTATCAAACCCCATGTCACGCCCCAAAACCAGAATACTGGAGAGCGGGGGCAGACATAGCCAGCTACGTATAATAAAATGGAATCCACTCCACTATATGGTCACGGCTGTTTAGATATATGAGGGTTTATCTACAAGCCAACAGTCTCTTATGGTCAAGAACAAGCCTAGTGTCTCAATCACAAGCAAGTAGATAGAGTTACAAGATGTAAGATCACCAAATATATAATAGTAAGGCATCCTAAACATTACATATTCAGCTGATCATGAAGCTAGTTATTACAAAATGTGAGGACTAGCAAGAGTTTCAGTCATACATGATCAACCCTAGGTTGCCAATCATGTTACAGCTCGTAGGCAGACAGTAAGCAAAAATGTACACGAGCTAACACTTGCTCGGCGGCTAAACGCCTCAAAAGAATAATTTTACAATAGAGTGGGAGAGCAAAAATAAACCCACTCGTTGTCAGGATTTCGTCTAGTGGTCTCCATGTGGCTGGAGATTCGGTAGATCCTCTGGAGCTGCTCTGGTATCTGGCCATACAAAACCAGCTGGGTCAGATCCCAGAAAGAGCAAGTGCCACAAAGGAGGCTTCACTTAGGAACAAAAACCAGCAATCAGCACAAGAGTAATAATATATAATAAAAGACAACAATTAAAGAAAAACAGGATAGGTGATATACGATGGGATAACCATGGGACTATTGAGATAACCAGGTTACAACCCGTAAACCAAACAAGGACCGGGGTTGTAACCTTTCGTCTGAACAGAACTTGGATTCTCCCACCATTTATCGGCAGGATAAATTAAGAAATCAGGACATGTAATAATCTTGATATTAAAGTAAAGCACGAGTAATCATGTCATGTCATAACCTTATATAGGATCGGGACGAGACAAAGCTGGACTAGACTCCATCCAATCAATCACGGCCAAGCAAGAGTACGGCTTGATAGTTTAACTAACTAGGGTTATCACAGTCCTAATTACTAGCAAGATGCAGTGAGATTATTCCACAGCCACAAGCCCTGCAGACCATCCAGGCTATCCGGACGCAATCATAGTTGAATTCAAGTGGGTACATCGTCCAGAAAACGTATGTACCCTTAGGTGAATTAGAGGGTGCAACACATGACAGTGTGCTGGAAATGTGCCCTACTCGACGGCAGGCTACAGATCCCAAGTGGGGCGCCCAGATAACGGGATTGCCTGTAGCTGGGGAAATCTCTTCATGACTACTGGATTATTCTAGTGATTAGCCTTAGTCGATTTCAGTGGGTGCCCCTGACCGTGGTACTCAGGGGTCCCCGTCCTAGACATGATGCAAGACAAGACGGGTTCATTTGTACAAGCACAATTGTCCACGGTGTCCAAGTTATTCAATCTTGTCATGTCGTGTTAGCCGTCTAAATAGTATTCAAGAAATATCATGCCAGGTTTATCATGTCAAGAGTGCGCCACGGCGGGCCACTATCATGTCAGGTATATCATGTCAAGTTCACTGTCAAGTTATCATGTCAAGTTCATTGTCAAGTGTGCACCACTACGGGTGACTGTCAAGTCATTCTAATTTATCAAGAAGGAAAGAAAAGGGCATAATTAAATAATAATAAATATATAATATATATATTCTTGAAGCCAAAGAGAAACTCTACAACTTTCATGTTGGGAGTGGGAAGAAATTTTGACCACAATTTAGACAAATAAAACATTTAAACAATCAAAGTGGGACCCATGCGGTCCAAAAGTGGGAGAACAAACATGCGGTCAAAGAGAGTAGGAGGCCACCCATGCGGCCAGCCAAAGCTTATGTGGCTAGAAAACAACTGAATGGGGCCATGCGGCCAAGAGTAAATGCCTACAAGAAATATTCATGCACCCAGAAAAGACCGAGAGTGGGAAGGCAATAAATGCGAGCTTCCACTTAAACAAGGGAAGGGCACGTGGCCAAACAATGAAATGATGACTGCCAGTAAAAGAGTGGCTCACGTGGCCAAAATATTAGATAGTGGGAGAAGGAAAGCCTATGCGGCTCACCTTAGATTCCATGTAAAAATGCAACATGCAAATAATAATATTATTTAATGGCCAAAGGCCATGCGGCTCTGCATCAAGCAATTATAAATGCTACAAATATCTATGCGGCTCACTCTCACATTTGCTTGCATGAAAGTACAAACAAACAAATAAATAAATAATGGCCATGCGGTTTGCTGCCAAGGAAGGCATTAAATATTAAAGGGCCTTAATGCATAAAGCATTAAGTATTAAATGCATAAAGTATTATGGCATAAAGCATTAAGCCATAAAGGGCCTTAATGCATAAAGCACCAACACTACTAAAATACCCCACTTTACCGACGGACATTTAGCGACGGACGGATTCCGTCGCTAATAGCGACCAATTTCCGACATCTTAGCGACGGATTAGCGACAGACAACACAACATAATTTTTTTCAATTTTAAATGTAAAAATTTGTCGGGTTTCCGTCGCTAAGTCGACGAACATTAGCGACGGATTATTTTTCGTCGCTTATCCGTCGCAAATGTTGGCGGCAAAATCTTTACAACATTGGCGGGAACTTTGGCGACTACCTAGCGACGGATATAGCCGTCGGAAAACACCTTTTAATTGGCGACGGTGTAGCGACTACTTTATTCCGTCGCTATTCCGTCGCTAGATTCTGTGCCCTAACTTAAATTGAACCGACGGGGGAGAATTTTTCATTCCCCCCAAAACTCTCTCTCTCTCTCTCGCGGCTCTCCCTCTCTCGCGCGCGGCTCTCTCTCTCTCTCTCTCTCTCGCGGCTCTCTCTCTCTCTATACCAGGTCTCTCTCTCTCTCTCTCTCTCTCTCTAATTTTCTCTAATTTTGTGTTTTGGGGCCGGAGGGGGGGGGAGTGGGGGGGGGGGGTCGGCTTCGCGGGGGGTGGAGAGGGCGGGGGGGGTGGTGAATGGGGTCAGGGGGTCGGGGGGGTGTGGGGAATGGGGGCAGGGGGTGGGGGGGTGGTGGGGAATGAGGGTCGGGGGGTCGGGGGGGTGGGGAATGGGGGCAGGGGGGTCGGGGGGTGGGGGGTGGAGAGGGCAGGGGGGTCGGGGGGGTGTTGAATGGGGGCAGGGGGGTCGGGGGGTGGGGGGTGGAGAGGGCAGGGGGGTCGGGGGGGGGGTGTTGAATTTCCTTTGACACACTGTCCTAGGTATCTACACATACACACACACTGTCACACAAACACACAAAATCTGAATATATGTAATGTAGGAATACACGTTGGTAATGTAGAATATTGACATGTATGTATAATGTATCTAATTGATTTTTAACCCATGTCTATACATATATATGTGTAGGCAAGCATGAGATTATGAAATATAGGCCATGTATATATATGCTAGTATATAGGAATGCATGTAGGTAGGCAATGATATAAAATATAATGTAGTGTACAATGCATGTGATAGTGTAAGTTAATGAGTGGTATATATATGCAAGTTATAAATGCAATGTTGGATAATATGAGAATGTAATGTCAACATGTATATATATGTAATATGTGTTCTCTATGGCTTGTGATGGTGTGTGTGATTGCTAGACTAGGCTTGGTTAGGCCTACTGAGACTTATTAGACCTACTGCTACTTTGTATTGCTTTCACAATGTCACGTACCCTGCACTAAACATCCGATACTTCGATCCGATACCGCCGATACTACCGATATCGCCGATACCAATACTACCGATATCGCCGATACTACCGATACCGCCGATACTACCGATACCGCCGATACTACCGATATCGCGCGCCGATACTACCGATACTACCGATATCGCCGATACTACCGATACCGCCGATACTACCGATTTCGATACCGATACTTTGAACCTTGATTTAAATACATGTTAGTATAGTGTCTTCACATATATGTTAAGAGTATATACATGATTAGCAAGGTAACTAGATACAAGTTATGATACAATGTAAATGCAAGTATACATGTTAGCTAGATAGCTTAGACTTATATTGCAATCTCCTATTCACACGAGTATTGATATCGCCGATACCAATACTCGTAGGAATAGTCCGATACCGATATACATTGTAGAGCTCTGTTTTGCTATTCTGGACATGTTGTGACCTGTGCTGTTCTAAATAGGAGCCAGACACACTCCTGGGGGGGGAGTATGTATAGTGATGTGGATTCTTACTAACTTATCATGTGAACCCATTTATGGGCCCTTCATTGAACCTTCTCATGTGCAACTTTCAGTCCATTCACAGTTCCCTATATTGTACTCTACATCACCTAGTTCACTTATATCTAACATCCTAACCCTAATCCAAATTTATGAGTATCGGTATCGGGCTATTCTTATGTTTAGTTTGTCTTACGATACAGATTTTCACATCCAAATTGAGGATGAGTCGTTATTTTGTTGATCGTACATGGATGTACAAACGGCAACACGAGAGTAGAATTGGTGTGAGTGACGATTTTCAGGCAGGCGTGGAAGTATTTCTTAATTATGCAATGAGCAAAGCTGAGTACATGGACGGTAACAAAATTAAGTGTCCATGTGTTAAATGTCACAATAGACGTTACGAAGAAGTGGTGGCTGTGAGAGATCATTTAACCCGTAAGGGTTTCGTACGTAATTACGGCCTGTGGTCATCGCAAGGTGAACTATATTCGGAAAGATAGGCTGCGGAAGCTGCTACTTATGCTTTTGATGATAATGCTGCAACGGATGTCATCGAAGACCACGGATGCTCTGTTGATTATGGAGATCTGCAGAACCTTGCACGAGATATGGTGTATGATGCGGCAGGGCCTAATTTTGATCCGGAGGATCCTAATCCCGAGACGAAGGAGTTCTATGACATGTTTCAGGATGCAGATACTTCTCTATATCCTGGTTGTGAGACTCATTCCGCACTGTCAGTGACGATGCGGTTGTTGAACATAAAGTCTGATTTTAACTTGCCACAAGCTTGCTATAATCGGATCACAGAAGTAATCAAGGAGGTGTTACCGAAGGAATCAAAAGAGCTACCAAAAAACTTCTACAAGTCAAAGATGATGGTCCGACAACTGGGACTGGGGTACGAGAAGATAGATTGTTGTCGCAACGGATGCATGTTGTACTACAAAGAGAATTACGTATCAGAAAGTTGCAGCTTCTGTAATGCGGATCGTTACAAGCCAGTACAGGGAAAAGGAAAGTCGACTAGAAAACGACGTCCTTACAAGTATATGCATTACTTGTCGATCACGAAGCGCTTGCAGAGGATGTATATGTCTCTAAATACAGCAGAACACATGACGTGGCACAGCGAAGAACGCATAAAGGACGAAGGAGAATTGTCACATCCTTCGGATGGAGAGGCGTGGAAACATTTTGATTTGTGTCATCCAGATTTTGCTGCAGAGCCTAGAAATGTACGCCTGGCGCTATGTGCTGATGGCTTCGCCCCTTTCGGACAGTCGGGATCTCAGTACTCATGCTGGCCGGTCATTCTTACCCCTTACAATCTGCCACCATGGATGTGTATGAAGACTCCTTATATGTTTCTGACAGCTATCATACCCGGTCCTAAAAATCCGACGAATAACATCGATATATATTTACAGCCGTTGGTGGATGAGCTGAAACAGCTGTGGGAGATCGGCGTCACGACCTATGATATTTCCAGGAAACAGAACTTTCAGATGAGAGCTTCACTCATGTGGACAATCAATGATTTTCCAGCATACGGTATGCAGTCGGGATGGAGTACGCACGGCAACATGTCTTGTCCGATATGCATGGAAAATAGTAAGGCGTTCCGCCTTAGGCATGGAGGAAAAACTTCTTTCTTTGACTGTCACCGTCAATTTCTGCCCGCGACCCATCATTGGAGAAAGAATAAGGACGCGTTCAGATATGGAAAACAAGAATTTTCTCAACCTCCTGCCAGATTTTCGGGATACGATATTTGGGAAGCTGTAAAGGAATTGCCCACCGCAATGGAAGATCCATCGAACCATCGTGTCGAGGGGTTCGGACAAAGCCATAACTGGACCAAACGGAGTATCTTCTGGGACTTGCCTTATTGGAAAGATAATCTTATAAGGCATAATCTTGATGTCATGCATATCGAAAAGAACGTGTTCGATAATGTCTTCAATACCGTAATGGATATTAAAGGAAAGACGAAGGACAATCCAAAAGCAAGACAAGACATAGCCGAGATATGCAAGCGTCCTCATCTGAACTTGATACAAAGGGGTGCTGGTGGACAATTAAGTAAGCCTATAGCGCCATACACATTGAGCAAGGAAGATAGATTAATAATCTGCAAGTGGATATCTAATTTAAGATTTCCCGACGGCTATGTTTCGAATTTGTCTAGATGCGTTGATCTCAATGAACGCAAGCTAACGGGAATGAAGAGTCACGACTGCCACGTGTTTATGGAAAGATTACTGCCCATTGCTTTGAGAGAGTTGTTGCCTTCTGCTGTATGGGTTCCGTTGGCCGAGCTGTCTACATTCTTCAGGGATATCTGTTCAACTAAGCTGACGGTGCAACATATGGTACAACTTGAGGAGAAGATTGTCTTAACAATCTGCAAGTTAGAGAAAATATTTCCACCGGGCTTTTTCGACAGCATGGAGCATCTACCGATTCATCTAGCATACGAAGCCCGTGTCGGTGCATCTGTTCATTATCGATGGATGTACCCCTTTGAAAGGTAAATAAAAACCGATATAATTTAAGTGAAATTTAAGTGGATTTTACAATTCATTGTTAATTCTCAAGATAATTTGTCTCTTTAGGTACCTACACCATCTAAAGAAGAAAGTTGGCAACAAGGCTCATATAGAGGCTTCGATATGCGAATCATATCTTATCGAGGAGGTGTCAAATTTCTGCTCCATTTATTTCGATACTCATGTCGAGACAAATCGAAATAGACCTCAAAGGAATGAAGAAGACGTTGAGGATGGAGGTATATTCAATTTAAGGGGCAAGCCTATTGGGGCTAGTAAGAAACGGTGGTTGACCGACGATGAGTATGATACCGCTCACCGATATGTCGTGTTAAATTGTGACATACAAGAAGTGAGAGATTTGGAGAAGTAAGTGACTACGCCTCGTTATAATCTCTAATTTGGTGAATTAAGTGACTACACTTATTTTTATTCTCTCTAACAGTGTATTTAGAGGTGAAGTCAAAATGAGGACACCATATATTACAGATGAGGGACTTCAAAGAGAGGTTGATTGTACCTTTCCGTCCTGGTTTCGTAAATACGTAAGTAACTGAGATAATATGTTATGCGGCTACCATTAAAATATATGCAGCTAAAATATTTAAATTATCAATACATGTTTACAGGTTTTATTGCCTGAAACAACACTCATAAATGAGAGCATTCGTTATTTGGCATTGGGACCGAAGAAGCATGCAAAGACTTTGTCAGGCTATGTCGTTAATGGCTTCAAGTTTAAGTCAACTCAGCATGCTATAAATGCCGAATTTCTCAATGACGGCTTCGATACCAAGAATTCTGGTGTTTGCATAAGAGGCACCATCTATGACGACGAGCCGGACTTTGACTATTATGGAGTGCTTCGAGAGATTGTAGATTTACAATATAGTGGCCCATATGATATGCATATTGTGATGTTCAAATGTGAGTGGTTCGATACGAGACCAAATATCGGTTGGAGAATCGATAAACAATTTGGATTCGTCGATATAAATCATCGCAGGAGGTATAGAGGGTCCGACACGTTTGCGATAGCAAGTCAGGCTGTTCAAGTCTACTATACAAGCTACCCAAGACGTCGTAGAGATCGATTTGACTGGTGGGCAGTATGCAAGATTAAATCTAGAAATACATTTAACGTTGGAGACCCAGCATACCAAGAGGACCAGATCGAGAAGCCCCAATACATGGGACAACAGTCGGATACCATGGACGTGGAAGATGTCGATATAACTCATGCTGAGGAAAATAGAGGGGAGGAAGAGGTTGATATACAAGACTTAGCTGTCAACCAGGGGAGAAAGAGGCGTCTTGTCCCAAGTATTGAGCCTGAAGAAGAAGAAGAAGAAGAAGAAGAAGAAGAAGAAGAAGAAGAAGAAGAAGAGGATGAGGATGAGGATGAGGATGAGGATGATGATACAGATGAAGTCGACGATGAGGATGATGATATAGATGAAGTCGACGATGAGAATGAGGATGAGAACGATGACGATGACGATGAGGACGAGGACGATAACGATGATTAGATTAAATATCGGTATATATTAGAAGTACTTACAACTAACTTAGTGAATTCAGTTTAGACGGACACATTCTTATTTCAGTTTATGTTTTTGTCGTTCGATCATCTACTTATTGTATGATTTTCTTTTTACAGATGGCACTCTTAGTTCTCATTGTCTTGACGGCACTCGCCGCCCTGCTGCTGGTATATATATTTTAGTTCAGTTTTATATTCATTTATACTTCTATATTGTTAATTATATTTATGTGTTCTATTTACAGGTCATGGTCACTACCACTCGTGCTGCTGGTAGCCGTGGTGGTGCTGGTGGTGGCGGTACTGGCCGTGGTGGGCGTGGTGGTAGCGGTGGCCGTGGACGTGATGGTAGCGGCCGTGGACGTGATGGTAGCGGTCGTGGTGGTAGCGGTCGTGGTCGCCTTCCACATACCCCGGATATAGAGTCCTCCGATCCCGACCTGGAGAGCCCGGCCACAGACTCTTCCCGCCGTCGATCTATCTCTGCGACCCATCCTTCATCTTCATCGAGGCCTGAGACTCCATCCGCTAGCGGATCCGTTCCGCCCCCGGATGCACCAGCGGGTACACCATCAGTTACTGCAGGGTGGGCTCCGGAGTACCCCCGGATTCAGCTTCATCCTGCTACCGGTGAGTACATCCGCGGACCCGCGGATCCTCCGACGCCTCCAGAGAGGCCGATAGGCGAGAACCGACGAGAGCTATGGCCCGCGGGTGATACGTAAGTAAATTTAAGTTAATTTATTAAATTTGTTTCATTTATTCAAGTTAATAATCCAGTCTTTGCTTCTTTGTAGGTTTTTCCCGTATGATGCTGCCCGGATACTCGGGCAAATTATCCGGGAAAACTACCATGGCCCCTACCTCAATTTTTCTGAGGTGCCTCAGAACATGCAGTACGTCTGGCTCGAGGAGATGAAGGTATATATATATCTTTTGGTTAATTATTAATTATTCTTTAATCCACTAATTTTTTAATTACGTGATAATTTAATTTGTATGTCAGACGACGTTCTGGTGGCCCCCCCCATCGCGATGAGTTGATTCGCAAGGCCTACAAAGCCGCCGCCGGAAAGAAGATACGGGATGCGGTGTACGACGTTCGTACGGCGCATTCGAGGAAGAAGTGGCTCCGGGAGGAGTACTACGAGCAGATGTTGGATAAGATGAATACTGCTCAGTACAGGGAGAAATCAGAGAAAGCGAAGGCGAGCAGACAGGCCGCTGGTCTGCATACGGGAGGTTCAAAGCCCCACGCAGCGACGCGTGCAGATTTGGTGAGATACCGCAAATTCATTTCACTATTAAATTCGGTACTATTAATATACGTAGTTAATTAAATTCGACGTATATTTCGTATGCAGGCAAAACGGGCGGTAAAGGAGGGGAGAGAGCCGGAGTCGGTCACCGCCTACGATGTATTCCTGCATACACACAAGAGGCGGGCAGACGGGAGCTTCGTCGACGCGAGGGCCCAGGCGACTGATGTAAGTAATTACGTTTATGAGATTTATATTAGAAATATAATTATTGTTAACTTAATTAGGTGAACGTAGGATTCAAATTATAACTTAGGGAAACATAGGATTTAGATTATAATTTAGGAAAACTTATAGTATAAACACATT
Organism: Iris pallida; assembly: GCA_029216955.1. Taxonomy (NCBI): domain Eukaryota; kingdom Viridiplantae; phylum Streptophyta; class Magnoliopsida; order Asparagales; family Iridaceae; genus Iris; species Iris pallida. Next base: position 2,628,501 of record JANAVB010044817.1, on the reverse strand, counting down.
CATTGGATAGGCTGCATATCGTGAGGCCCTTAGTCAGATTGAGCCCCCTGCCGAGGTTGTCGGCGAAACGACGCCCACCCAGACGCCCTCTTCTATGGCCGCTCGCTACGACGACGTGTTCGTAGAGTCTGTCGGCGGCTTTAATAAAGGGCGCGTCTACGGCGTAGGTTCCCTGGCGGCGTCGTTGCAGGGCGCGACTCCGAGATATCCACCGCCCCCGCCTCCTCCCGCGCCCCCGTCGGACGATATGAGGAAGCAGCTTGCGACTCTCACCTCCGATATGTCGGAAATGCGGAGTCTAATGTCGGATGTGCTGGAGCGCCTTCCGCGTCCTTCTGCTCCCGGTCCAGATCCGTCTGCTCCCGGTACGTCTACTGCGGTTGCCGGTCCTTCCGACCCTGGACGTTATTCATTTGACCGTAATGCCGAGGTCCGCCTGGTACCGGATACTGCGCTCATTGGGCTCATGGACATGATGTCGGCAGAGCAGCTCCGCAACCTTCCAGAGCATGTGTTGTCCCAGGTGCCGGCGTACATGGTGGAAGAGTACATCCGCAGAGCCGAGGCGGCGCCGAGACGACCACGCGATCCATCTCCGGGAAAATGATATTTGTACTGTTTTTTGATATTATGAATTTGGATATTTGGATATTATGAATTTGGATATTTGTTATTGGATATTTGATATTGGATATCATGAATTTGGATATTTGTTGATCATGTAATGTTTGGATGGATATTTGGATATTTGTTGATCGTACATGGATGTTTGGATATTGGATATTATGAATGTGTAATATTTACGAAAAGGAAATAGAATGTTTCTGTAATTTTTTTTAATTGATGTTACATTTAGCGACGGACTAGCGACTAACTAGCGACGGATTATATAAATATTTGCAGTTACCGACGGAAGAGCGACGGAATATCCGTCGCTAACTGGGTGATATAAAATATTTTGCAGTTACCGACGGAGGAGCGACGGAATATCCGTCGCTAACTGGGTGATATAAAATATTTTGCAGTTACCGACGGAAGAGCGACTACCTAGCGACGGCGAATCCGTCGACATAGTTCTGGAAATATGGTAGGTTTCCAGAGACTTAGCGACGGATAGTTGGTCGCTAATCCGTCGCTAATCGGTCGAGGATGACGACGGACTAGCGACGGATGAGCGACCAATTATCCGTCGACATGGTTCTGGAAATATGGAAGCTTTCCAGAACCAGGCCGACGACCTACCCGTCGCTAATACGTCGCTATAACGTCGAGGTTAACGACGGAATGGCGACGGAATAGCGACTGATTTTGCGTATCAGGAACCTCTCTGATACGCTTTTACCGACCTATTGACGACGGATTAGCGACGAATATTTTAATATTATATGGCATGTAAACCGACGGGAACATGTCGCTAATCCGTCGCTAAGTAGGTGAAAGACAACCGTCGCTAACCAGTCGCTAGTCCGTCGGATAATTATTTGTCCGACGGCTTAGCGACGGACATTTTTTAGCGACGACGTTTTTCCCGACGGTCATTTTCATCAAATATCCGTCGCCACTACGTCGGTAAAAAATGTTACCGACGGATAAGCGACGGATCTGGCCGTCGCTAAAGTTGGTTTTTTTGGTAGTGCAAGTATGCTTAAGCATTCAGTAGAGTATGCATGCGGCTATGCACGGGTTTTAATGCATAATTACATGCATTTAATTGCATTAAGTTGAGGAGAATGCATGCGGCTGTGCTTGAAAAATTTGATTAAAGCAAATGCTATGCGGCTAAGCTTGGAAAAAGGCATTCATGAATGCATTAAATGCATTCCTCCAATGCCCATGCGGCTATGCATGGAAAATATGCATTCAAGAATGAATGCATTAAATGCATTCCTCCAATGCCCATGCGACTGGCTCTAATGATATGATGCATTATTATAATTCTTAGAATAAGTATGCGGCTAGGTTCTAATTTCCATAATCCATGCGGCCAGCAAATTTTGTAAGGCCAGGCTAACGCATTAAATAATGCTGTGGGTGCCAGCATTAAATGCTAAGCTATGGTAATGTTGCCAAACATTAATGCTAAGCTTGCTCCCACGTGCATGCATTTAATGCTAAAGGGGCCAAGCAATTATCTTCATGCTGCTGCAAGCAATTTCAAATGCATAGAAAATTAAATAATACAATTTATATAAAGCCATGCGGCTCATTCTAGTGAATGGCCATGCGGCTAGAGAACTGTTACTTCTCCACTTGTCCGAGAAGAAAAGTCATGAAATCCATGGCTTCAAAGCTCCACAAATCCTTCATTCCAAACCCAAATTCGAACTTCCATAAGTCAAAATGGGGTAGAACGAAATTCTCTACAACATGGAACCATCAACTAGCAAAAATATACAAGTTTGATGGATCAAAAATCCTGGAAACCGAAAATACCACAAAGCTAAATCTATAAAAATTTAACCATGGAAATGAAAATGACAAGTACTAAAGTGGGTTAAAAATACATGAGGAAGAAAATGGAACAATAAAAAAATGGGGTTCCTCCATGAAGCAAGGTGCACTTGCCTAAGCTCGCCACTCTCTCTCTGGTAGGTGAAGAGTAAAGATGGAGAAGAAGAAATGAGTAATGAGTAATAATGGAAGAGAGAGAGTGGGATAGATATTTATGGTGGGAGTGGTGGTAGGTGGGAGTGGTCCTCCACATAAAATCAAACCAAGCCAAACCCACTAAACCGAACCAAACCAAGCCAATGCAATCCCATGATGAACCATGCTAATACAACATGCAAAATAAAACCCAAGGCTAACTAATTATGTCAAACCAAAAATACGAGTCCGAAATACGTACACGTATTTCCAATACGTAATGCGAACTATGGGCATTACACCCCAATGCAAAATTGAAAACCCATCATTAACACAACCATAAATCCTAATGCAAACTAAATCTCAGCTGAACACATTAAATTCTCAGGTTTTCAAAATGTTTCTCAGGTTTTCAGAATTAAACTCAGGTTAACAGTTTTAACATAAAGGAAACTATTCTCAGGTTTAATAATGCTAAACCCATTCTCAGTTAAATATCAATTCAGTTTTAACTCGAAACATTTAAACTCAGCCTATAATCAAATCTCAAATCTTAGTATAATGTGAATCAAAATCTAATTTTCCAAATCTATTCTCAGGTTTAATATGGTTCACAAGTTTTGTAGAAACTTGAGTCTCAGGTTAATGGTGTACACATAACAGTGTGTGTGTAGATAGGTATCAGTTTTGTGTGCATATGTGTGTGTGTGTGTGGCGCCAGCATACAGGAATTAGTGTTCACACATGTGTATAGATCAATAGGGGGACAGGAATGTGTGTCTCAGGTTTCAGATTTGACAGGGCACATAAAAATCAGTGTGTGTGTGAATAGGAATCATCATAAGTTTCAGGGTTGTGTAATGCGTGTGTGTGTGTGTGATAAATATCAATGTACATGACAGTTTGGGAAATCTCAGGAAAAGAAAATAGTGTATTATATATAACAGTTGGAATTCTCAGGTTTGCAGTCCCAAGGCAAATTTTGAAATCCATTATCAAATACAAACATAAATCCTATTGCAACTTAAACTCAGATGTGTATACATATTGAAACCAACCAACCAAAAATCAATAACCCACATGACATTGCAATTTCAAGTGCACTTGTGTCAAATAATGAAGTGAAAGTGCTCGAGTGTATCATAGTATCCAATGAGTGTCCAAATGAAATGAGGATATGTTCGAGTGTGTGATGAGTGATTGTAAGTATCGAGTGGTGTCTAGTGAGTGTCAACAATGTGTCCAAGTGTTCAGTGTATCACAAATGCAAGTGTTAAGTGTCAAAATGTGGGCAGTGTTCGACAGCACCAAAGAGAGTCTGCGGGTCGAACCACAGCTCGAATGAGCTAGGGTTTGAAACCCCACGACCATGGTTAGTGGTCAGTCAATGCCCCAACCCGAAAACATGCTTTGGTGAAGAAAATAGGGTGTGTCGAGTGTGTACAGACACCCTGGTAGTAGGACAACACTATTCCTGGATGAACTCAGGAAAACTGTCCAATGTTTAACAGTCCAAAACATTTCGAATCAAATGATTAATCACCATCATGAATCCTTACATGTGACTAATTCTCAAATACATATAGATGAATCAATGTTGCAGTTTAATCATCAAGAAAATAGTTTTAAAAATCACATTAATCTCAGAATTCAGCATTCAAAAGCAAGTATCAGTAATATTGGGTAAACCCAAATTCGATTTGAAATTAACAATTATATCTAGATTAATAGGTTGGTAAATCAAGTTTAAAATGTGAACGTGTCGTCCAAGTGTCCTAATGTCCAAAGACTAGAAACAAATGTGTCCAAATCAGTTCCTCACACGAGCACTGGGACTGTGCACTAACAGCGTCGTGCACGCTTGTCGAGGGTTCGTGCACACGACACAAGTTTATTCATGACACGTGCTCGTGTCCCCATGTTCGTCCAACATAGGGCAACATGTTTGTGTCCCTGACATATCACCATGACGTGACCACGAGGGACACGAAGCCCGTGTCAGGAGCCGCTATTTGTGCGTGTGTGTGACAGTATGATTCAGTAAGGGTGGGTTTTGGCATCCGACACGACACGTGAGTCCATGAAACTTGGGGGGCACGTTTGCAGACACTTCCCTCATGTGTCTACCAAGTTTCATGGTGTCTCGAGCTGTGTCGTGTCCGCAATAAACGTCGGGTAGTAGGATAGCGCACACGCGTGTCGTGCAGGGTGTCCGCGCCATTTTTCGACACGAAAATGACACGAAATCTAACTCAGTATTCACAAACATTAAAGTACATACTTAGATCTAGAGATTCATGTAATTAGTTTTACAAAAATCGAAAATAAAATCCTAAGTGGCATTCTATCAAAAACCTACACATACACTATGACATGTGTCCGATACGGACACCAAACGGACACGATTTCAACCCAAACTTTAGGGACAGCTAGGGGACACCTAAATCTAGCCTAATATGCAAAGAAAACAGAATATTAGCACAATTTGAGGAGTTTTACCTATAGGTGCAAAATATAGCAAGAAAAAGCCCCAAAATAAAGTGTTCCTCCTTGCCAGCTCGGATCCCCAAATTGCTCAAAATCTGGGACTACTTCCATAAACAGGAAATAGAAGAGTATTAGGCTCTAATGTAAGAAACTAGAGTTAAAAAGGAATTAAAATAGAAAATCTATGGATTGGGGAAGAATAGCCATACCTTTCATTTTCCTATGTGTTCATTCAATACAAAAGAGGCAAGAACTAAATGAGAAGAATATTTATAGGGAGGGGAGCCCTAGTGGCTGTTCATAATGAATGAAATTAGGGTTAGGGTTTCAAGTCATGGGCCATGGGCCAAGTTTCATAATTAATGGAATTAAATCATAAGTCATAAGTCATGAACCTATTCATATTCCTCCTATTTCAAACTAGATTCTAAATGATTAAACTAGAGTTGACTTAAGTTATACTAGGGTCACACCATGCTATTCAAGTCACCATAGCTAGAGTCAACATTTTGGTTAGTCTCTTAAGTCACAACTAGTAAAAGTTAAAATCAACAACCACCAATCCAATAATTAACCAATAATTCTAATAAGTCAAAATGACCAAATTACCCTTAGGCTAAGAATGATAAATAGATATTCCAAATCGCATGGTTAGGCTCTAGGTCAGACAGTCTCTAGGGTTTCACTAGATGCACATCAAAATCACAAGTCATGGTTTTTAAATAGTTTTAAAACGATTAAAAATTACTAAAAATCATATTACGATTTAAATATCATAATTAAATAATTAAAATCACAAAATTTCAAAATTATCCTCATTTAGAAAGCTGGGTGTTACAGGGGCTGTGTTGATCGAAACCCTAACCCTGACCCTACGCACACGCAAACCGACCCATATAGCAGCAGACAACTGTTATATATACAAGAACGAGAGAGAGAGCAAACGTTCGATCGAAACCCTAACCCTGACCCTACGCTCGCCAGCCTTCCCTGACCCTGTTACGCTGCCACGGAGTCGCACAACCACGCCATGGCCGACCACTAGCCGGCGCTTAGACTGAAGCTGCACCCACACACAGAGGGGTGCAGTACCTCACGTCGCGATGTAACCCATTAACAACCCCCTTTTCTCCTTGTGTAGTTTATCATTTTCGATGATGTAAATTCCTATTGAAAGACTGGATGACCCTCTAGAAATCCCCAACAATTAGGATTCGTAGATGCCCAACGAATTGCTCGAAAGTTTGTCATGAAGTCGAGCGAAAAACTGCCGAAACATGACAGTTCGTGTAGTCCAAAACCCTAACTTGGAAGGGAATTCCCGACCAAACCTTTGAATAATTTTGAAAACAAATTCGAGACAGTTGTAGACAACTAAACATGAGTAAAACCTAATTTATAGATTGATATTTCATTAAGCATACAGAAAGTTATTCGAGTGTGAAAATCCAGAAAAACTATGTTTAAAACTGTAAAAACTTTAGAAAATTTCCCGATACGGCGTGCGTCCCGACAAACCGGGCAACGTGGTCACAGACCAAAAGCATCAAAAGCTTAGTATCAACTTCACGGACGTGTGGGCTTTGACAGAATTTAAATTGGTTGTGTGTGCGTGACGAATTTGATACGTATCCGTCGAAATTCACTGTAACGGCCTTTCGAAATTCTCCAATTACTTTGTGCACGTTCTTCAAATCGAGATAAAACTTACGCCGTCAAGACCGTATCATTTTTCAGGTCCTGTGTGCCAAGTTTGGTTCGATTCTGAGAAGGTCGACCAGAACGCCTATTTGGCGAGCCCGTGACCCGATCCAATGGACGAAATTGTGCACGGCCCGTCGGAATCTAATTTTGGACATACAGTTGGGTTCATCTCCTCAAACCGGACCCATAGACATGTAGTTTGATGACTTTAGAGACCGTAGATACTGGCACGTATTTTGGTGAAAACGAGTCCAACGGTAGACATCATTTTTGATTCGAAATTACGATTTTACCCCTGTTCTAGAATTGGACTTTTGGACAGGTGTTTCCCAGATATATCTTTTACATCGAAAATATTTTTGATGTTTGTTTCAGCATCCAAAGTCGTTCGTGGATTTTGAGATTTATTGCTGACATACTTGATTGTTGGATTGCCATTCTCGTACCGCCAAGCAAGATACCATGCCACCTTACTCTGTGATTTACTTATTCTTATTTTAGTTATTTATATTCAGCATTACTTATCTGTTGTTAGTATTATATAACTGTGGGTCTAAGTCACACTTGGGTGCAAGCGACTCTATCGATCGTTTTTACTTGCTTTTGTTATTTCTCTTGTGTTGACTTAGCCTAGTGACCACCCATTGATGATCGGGTATTGGTATATCTCATACGGCCTTGACACATGCTTTATCACGTGTTTTGAGTCACATGTACGACACGTACTTGTAGAAGCATAAAATTTCAGGCACATCTATAGGCCAGAACTCCTATGCGCTCAACCCAACCATGCGACCAACTCAAATGCGCCAGGAAGCTCAAACAGATACTTGGCACAGCAAAGAAAAGTACAAATTTAAAGACATTCAAAAGAAGACATTTTTTTCATATAAAAGTTTATTACATGTCCAAAGAAAGGCTTTACAAAAGAGAACTTCTACAAAAAGGAAGATCCTAAAGCTACAACCAGGCGTAGCAACTGCCATGTGCCCCCTGCCAGGCGCATCATCTGTTAGGTGCATCACTCTGATGTCTCATCCAGGCACATCATTCCAGCATCTCAACGTATGTGCACCTCCGTGCATAGTCATAGCGAATCACTCTCTCTCATCATTACCAATCAGCCCTTGTATAGCAGGAGGAGGAGCTCTCCTACCTCGACAAAGATCGTGGCACGACGCCCCGGTCTTTGGAAGCAACATACACACTTGGCAACCTGTGGCTCTGCCAGCATAACGAAAGATGGAGCACGGCCGCCCCGATCTTTGGATGCAACAGGCACACTCGGCAACCTGTGGCTCTGCCAGCATAAGAAAAGACGGAGTACGACCGCCCTGATCTTTGGATGCAACAAGCACCATCGGCCTGTGTCGGGACTCGACGATCTCGATGTTTGGATGCAACAAATACTATCACGGAAGCTCAGAGCGACAGGAAGACTGGGACAGCGCATCTTCATCCTCAAGAAGAGCTCGAGTTTGGCAGTTCGCCAAAGCGGAGCTTCGGCCAAGTTCATCTAAAGAATGAAAGTAAACCTTTCCCTCATGCAGCTATTTATAAGCACGGGCAACCTACACCCGAGTGCCAAATGACCAACGTTCCAAATTCTATGCAATGAATTTGTATTAAATAGCAAATGCATCCGTTGCCTCGTATTCGGCTAAGTCAAGGCAACCATTAACGCCTCGAAGGACCCAATAGGCGGGCCAAAGAAGATATGACACATTGGCAGATGCATCATCGATATCATGCATTCCCCATGGATGTGTCCAACGGGCCATAGCTATGTGCCCAGATTGGCAATAACCAATGCAATCCTCTCCATCAAACATTTAATGCTGAATGACAAAGGTGACAACGCTTTCCAAGAGCCGTCCTATCAGCTGTATAAAAAACGAAGCGCCGCTGATGTCAGCACCATCATTACACCTGGGGTCTACAACATGGCAGACCGATCATTCGTATGCGCCTCATGGCCATGCACCCAGAAGATGGCATGCGCCCTAGTAGTCATGCACCCCCGGCTTACTTCTGATCCCAAGCATCAGAAGACTAGGCCATGCATGTGCCTCGAAAGCTATGTGCCTGGACTTGCTCATGGCTCCTAAAGGTCATGAGACCAAGTCGCCTCCTCTGTGCCTGATCCTAGGCGCACCCTGATGTGAAGCTCTGCATGTCACGACCCGCACCCGCTTTTCGGACGTGAGCTCGTGAACAAGCTGGCTATGTATCAACCGGACTCTAGCCTATCTCGAATACGTAAACACTGTCAAGGCTGTGGTATACTGCCAAATCATGGCAATAATATCTATATCTCAATCCACAATAAGAATATGAAACATGAATAAATAATTATGGGTCACGGTCTGCAGCCTATTATCATATTGTCCGATTAGACTAAGAATGATATGAGTCTATAAAATAAGCAAAATATATCATGATACAGAAAATAAAACATGAGAGGATAATAAAGAAATATCACAAGCAAATACCTGTATCATGCATCGCAATCCTCTACCATCCCGCTCTGCTAACTAACTCCATAAAATCGCTAAACCTGAAGAGATCATCAGGTCCTCAGGGACATAGTAAGATACATAAAAACATACCCATCTAGCAGTTTAATCATGCATGAGAATATAAACAGGATATAAACAAGGAATGACACTTAACATGGCGAGAGACTACGACCAAACTGCTAACAAGTGACTAACGACAAGCGGCTACTGACAGGTGACTACGAACAGAAATACAAGAACAACTACACGTAACTGAACTGCTTGTTGAACAAGCGAACACGAGATCAATGGAATACCAAACCCTCGTCCCGAGAGGACTCGCAGGTTTGAACTAATCACTAACCTTCGTCCCGAGTGTGGACTCTCTGGTTAGTTCACGACAAGGCACCCTCCCGAGTGTGGACTCTCTGGTACAATTACTACATCCTTATCCTGAGTGTGGACTCTCTGATACAAGTAAACACGACAAACACCCTCGTCCCAAGTGTGGACTCTCTGGTGTAAATCGCCAACCCTCGTCCCGAGTATGGACTCTCTGGTGCCAATGAACACGACAAACACCCTCGTCCCGAGTGGACTCTCTGGTGCCAAGGAAACAATAACAAGGATTTAGAAATTCAATTACACATATTTGTTCTATGACACGAACCAGTCGAGATACAAGTAACGACAAGGTACAACTCAGTCAAGACCCAGGTAAGGACAACTCTAATATGAACTCATAAGGTAAACAAGCCTGGCATATCTACACTATCAAGTCATGAAGGTGATATACATGCAAGTCATAGAACTAGTGAACATGGTATGAAGAACATATATATAACCAAGTCGACTAGAGAACTGATAATAACATATAAATCCATAGAACTAGAGTAACCAAATGATAACCAAATAATCACAGGAAAAACTATAAGCATGAAATTAAACTGTAGAGGGAGACATGGTATCTTGCCTGGAGGTTGCACGCAGATCCAACAAAATATAGTCAACTAGTAAGCCATAAAGTCCAAATTATCACAACTGTCTCCGAAAGCTGAAACAAACATTACCGACATTCTCAGAATAGTTAAATTATCTAGGATTGCTTGTCCTTAAGTCCAATTCTGGACACAAGAGCAAAACGGTATTTTCGGGCCAAAACGGTATCTGTTGTTGGATCCGCTTTGCACCGAAAAATGTGCCAGGGTCAATGGTCTCTAAAATCGTCAAACTACATGTTTATGGATTCATTTTGATGATACGAACCCAATGGTATGTCCAATTGTGGATTCCAGTAGGCCGTACACAAAATCGTCCGTTGAATCGGATCGTAGGGCCCGTGAAACGGCTATCCGATCAACTGTCTCAGAATCGGACCAAACTCGGCATACAGGACAATAAAAATGATACGGTCCTGTTGGAGCAAGTTTTGTCTCGATCTGACGAACGTGCACAAAGTAATTGAGAAATTTGCACAGAGGTCGATACGGTGAATTTTGACGGATACGCATCAAATTCGTCGCGCACACGCAACCAATTTGAATTTTGTCAAAGTCCACACGTCCACGAAGCCGATACACACCTTTCGATGCTTCCGGTTCACGACCACGTAGCCCGGTTTGGTGGAACGCACGTTGTATCGAAGGTTTTTATTATTTTTAAAACAGATTTTTCTTAATTTTCTAAATCCGTTTTCTCGGTGTATAGTAGGCAAAATCAGAAACTATAAAATAGGGTTTGAAGCCTTATAGGTTGTCTATAACTGTTATTAAACAAAATTTCAAGACTGCTGACGGTTTGGCGAGAAATCACCTTTCAAGTTAGGGTTTCGGGTTTCGATTCCTATTTAATTTTGAACAGTTTTTTGGCAACTTCGAATCGATCTCCCGGGCATCCTACAACAATACAATTAATTTCATCTGAAGGGGTTTGAAGGTGTTAGGGTTGTGGTTGTACCTGAAGAATCGTTTCAGGAAACGATGGACTGAGGCGACCGGGATATCGTGGCAAAGTAGGTCATTTACTGCCCGTTATTGACGCTGCTGACTGCTCTGTTCTCCGCTTCCAGGAGCGCACGGCCGGCCGTCAGCCTCTTTCCGGCGACGTACCACCGTCGGGGAGGTCGCCCAGTGTTGGCGAAGGTCGTGGGTTTTGGGTTTTGCATTAGGGTTTGGGTTTTCCGAGCCTCCCTCTCTCTCTCTCTCTCTCTCTCTGCTCTCTATATATATATACGGATATATATATATATATCAACTGTTGCGTTTATACAGAGGGTCGGTGCCTAAGCTCGTGGGGAGCTCGGTTGGGTCGGGTTATGATAGATGCCGCTTAGTTGGGTTGGGCTGTGCTGTGCCCCCTCTCTGTATATATATATATATATATATATATATATATATATATATATATATATATATATATATATATATATATATATATATATATGTATGTATGTATTATTCCTTCAATACAATATTAAGTAGATATATATACACTCAAAGCAATATATATATATATATATATATATATATATATATATATATATATATATATATACATGTACTTCCAATTTTTTAAATAAACTAGAAAATATTTTTAATAAAATGCTTTCACACTTCGAGAAAATTTATATCAAAATATTATCATTATATATATGTATATATACACATCCATATCTATACACCTCGTATATACATATCAATAAATACTCAGTTAGCCAAAAATATTAATGATATATATTCATAGTATAATGTCTTATTTATAGAAATATATATACACACATATACACATATCATTTATATAATAAATAATTTAATAAATATAAATCGTTATCATTTAATAACAACAAAGTAATATTAATGATAATAAAAATCCTAATAACAATTAAAATAGCCCAAAAGTCGTTTCTGATGGATATAACATGCACACCACTTACCTGGCTCCAGAAGATCATACAAATTTTGTAAAACACTATTTGATAATAATAATACCTATAACAAATATTTAGAAAATAATTGCCAATTCCTAAATATATATATACAAAATATTTGTATTTACCAAACATGTCTACAAGGCCGTATTTGGTCCCACTACATGCCTACTTGGGCTTGGATTTAACTTGGGCCCAATCTGGACAGGTTCGGTACAACCGGGTTCCCTAAAACTCAATAATATAATTAAATAATAAATAAAAACTTCGGTAAGGGTTAAGTCACAACTTGGCCTGGTTTTCCTAGTTAGGACGTCACTATGGCTCGGTCTTCCCTGCCAGGGCTAATACACCAGTCAAAGCACGCCACTACACTATCCGTACCATAATTTCTAGTCGTCTGGTACTTCAAAACTCAACCATGGCTAAAGTCATCTACCGTAATGATTAACTAAATAATTATTTACAAAATTCTAAAAATTACCATTTAAATCAAATAAATAAATACATAAAATTATTTCAAAAATTCCCGGGAAGGGGAGCTACAAATCTACCCACCTTAAAAATAATTTCGTCCTCGAAATTCTATTTCATAACTATTACTTAAAATTTAAAAGGAAGTCTACTATTTCTTTAATCTCCTTAAAGCTTAATTCCTCAAAAATAGTTTATCTCCTTCTCCTAGCCATTTTGTAACTACGAAACTTTGAGGACTTCTACCCACCTTTGGTCATACTACTCCTCAAAATACTGTCACTAAAATCTTATAACCTTCTAACTAGTGGCTAATAATTCTACCAAAAATATCTAGGACATATGGTATCTTTAATCTCCCATATCTATCAAACAACCAAAAATTAAATAAGCAAGCAATATTATACTATAATTTAATAATTTCTGATAAATTCTAGACAGCACGATCATTCGTCACCCCGGAATAGGAAGGGACGAGAATCAATGGTACGGGAGAGCAAGGAAGAATAATCGAGAGCAAATATGGAGTTTTCAAGGACGTAGAGAATTTCTAGGAGAATTTTTAAGGCAGTGTGGATTGAGATTTCTAAGGGTTTAGTCAAATTTGCAGTCTCGTATCAATACAGTTACGTAACCGATACGATATGCTCTGACCTGCATAGGCCACCACAAAAACTTGTCACGACCCGTACCCGCTTTTCGGACGCAAGCTCGTGAACAAGCCAGCTACTTATCAAGCAGACTCCAGCCCGACTCGAATATGTAAACGCTGTCAAGGCTATGGTATACTGCCAAATCATGGAAATGCAATCTACATCTCAATCCACAATAAGAATATGAAACATGAATGAACAATTATGGGTCATGGTCTGCAGCCCATTATCATATTGTCCGATTAGACTCCAAGAATGATATGAGTCTATAAAATAAGCAAAATATATTATGATACGAAAAATAAAGCACGAGAGGATAATAAAAAATATCACAAGCAAATACCTGTATCATGCATCGCAATCCTCTACCATCCCGCTCTGCTAACTAACTCCATGCAAACGCTTAACCTGAAGAGATCATCAAGTCCTCAGGGGACATAGCAAGATACATAAAAACATGCCTATCTAGCAGTTTAATCATGCATGAGAATATAAACAAGGAACGACACTTAACATGGCGAAAGACTACGACCTAACTGCTAACAAGTGACTAACGACAAGTGGCTACTGACATGTGACTATGAACTGGAATACAAGAACAACTACACGTAACTGAACTGCTGGATGAACAAGCAAACACGAGATCAATAGAATACCAAACCCTCGCCCCGAGTGGACTCGCAGGTTTGAACTAATCACTAACCCTCATCCCGAGTGCGGACTCTCTAGTTAGTTCACGGCAAGGCATCCTCGGCCCGAGTGTGGACTCTCTGGTGCAAGTACTACATCCCCATCCTGAGTGTGGACTTTCTGATGCAAGTAAATACGGCAAACACCCTCGTCCCGAGTGTGGACTCTCTGGTGCAAATGGCCAACCCTCGTCCCGAGTGTGGACTCTCTGGTGCCAATGAACACGATAAACACCCTCACTACAACAAAAATACCTTTTAATGACGGCTAAAAAGCGTCATTAATTGCAAACCATGACGCTTTTTTTTCTCAGTCCAAGCGTTATGAAATCGGGTGTTATAAATGTTTTTAAAAGCGTTATAGATAATTCATCCAAAACCGTCATTAATAGGTTTAATTTCTGCTACGTTTTATTTTCAAAGCGTTATGGATAGTTATGAAAAATCGCTGTATATGGTCGTTGTATCACATTTATAACGCTCTATACTGCATGTTATACATTCCAAACGCTCCTCAATTCAATTTGAAAACAACCACTTTGAACCATATTCACAACAAAGCATTGAAATGTTATATAAAGTACCATTCTCCATTTCATTGTCTCAAAATAGAGTATTTTAGCTACCATTCTACATTTCTCCATTTTATTATATACATCTTCTCAAAATATATAAAGTATCCAATATAGAGTACACTTTAGCTACATCAAAACTATCGACATCAAAAATCTCACAGATACTGTAGCGAAGAAGCACACTTATAACGCTTCAACTTGGTCACGTGAAGACTGTCCATAGCACATGTACGTATAGCAAAACCCTGAAAAAGAAAGCAAAACCCTATATTTTAGAGTCTGTCAATTTTAGAGTATGTGATTTATATCGAAAAACCGAGAGTATCAGAGTACTCTAATAAAAATCGAAACTGACAAATAAAGTAAAACATCTAGGCATGGCATAATGGACGTAAGAATTATTTGATTAACTGCCTATATGGAATATATGGACAGAAAGTGTAATGCTTTTTGTATATGTTATATTTTGTTTCCTTTTCTCACATCAGTGTTTTTCTTTCTTTCAACACATAAATTGCTATCTTCTACAACAAAATTGTATGCCTATATTACTTATGCAGAAAGTGTAATGCTTCTTACTCTGATCAACATGCTCTGGATGACAAACAGTAATTCTTACACAAGGTCACAAAAGTATTGGAATAATATTCAACCGAAAGTCCCATCATTAGTCATACAAGTAGTATATCATGCTATTCGAATTAAGTTCTATTGCTACCTTTACAATCTTATAGAATAGACAAAAAGACTATTGATAAAAAGTGATGGTCTTGGATAGATGATCAAAAATCAAGAACCTAGCTGAACCGCAAGGATTGCACATAAAAAGAAAATGTCGCAATAAGCAAACATAGGGACGAACTTGCTGTCAGTGGTTTTGAGGAATCAATTTGATGCTTAACTTTAACGATGCTGCACAACTACTAGCATGCTTGAGATGTAAAATGGTAGCATTGAAGAACTCTACATTGGAAAAAAATAGATATCCCAAGAACAACACCTTTGATTCTTTCTGGAACTAATCAAGTTTAATAAACCAGGGTGACGATAGATAAAAAACATACTCATAATTGTCAGGATTCATCAAAAGAAGGGCCCTATAAATTTTCTCTCCCTCCTCTAAGCGACCAAGCTTCAGTAGTATAGAAGCCATTTGTTCCTTGAATGCTAATTTGTCAACCTGAAACGATATTGACCACATATTTAATAACGTAGTACTTTACCAATAAAAGTGCCAAGTACAGGAGGAAAGTTGAATAACTAGACTTTTTAGAGGCATGATTGCAGTTCACTCTGTTCACCAAGTAAATAAGTGGATATTTCTTTTAAATCAAAATAAGAGGTATTTTCAGTATGTTAAATTGTCTTACATTCACTTATTCATAAAAAAAAATCCTGTAAAGAATGAACTTACAATTTTGGACTCTTTTCTTGTGCATTTCTTCAAGTGCTCTATCAATAAATCCGCACTCCTCTAGTAAGGATATCTGCATACGTTATATGCATAAGAATACATTAACATCTTTCAGTGACTCTTATAAGTTGAACTGGTTAAAAAACAACTTAAAATAAAGACAAATATCTCCGATTATAAATGGTGGAAGAGAGTGGTAATTAACAGGTTCAGATACGAGAGATTTGGAAATGTCCTCCGTTTCTCTTTGGCTTAATGTATTTAAGAGATGAATATACTTCCCTATAGTAAAACATAGTATTTAACCTCTTTGTCTGGACAGCAGGAATTTTCTTGTAGTTCGGCTTCTTCCTCTTATCATAGTTATACCTTACATAATGAATTTTATTTCTTTAATAGGCACAATAATAGTACACTATTATGAGCGACTTTGGCTCTTGCTCAACGAGACATTAAAAGAAGTTTAGCTTGTTCTACAATGTCTCAATTGGTTATATTATTTTAGCTCTAGGTATAGGTTCTTATGGAACTGCTACTCTGGACTCTTCATAGTCTTCTATAGGAAAGGTCGGAGGGGTTCCTTGTTTCTATGAGCTTAAACTGCTCGACGATGGTAGCTCAAAATCGACGATGCAGGCATGCTAATGGAGATGTCATTCCCGAAAAAGAAATAATTCCAACTAATATATACCCGCATGTGATTTATAACGAAAAGCTCCCAACAAAAACACCCACAGTACCAAGTTAAAACCATCATGCATAATAGATACCCAACCAACAATTTTAATCCAAATAGAAAAACATCTCCTACAGCAAAGAAATCTTTCCCAACCCAACATGTATAATAGGGAAAACCTAAACCAACATCCCACAACAAGTATAGGAAGGAGACCCCAAGCAACAATTTATACAAGAAACCCAAACCAACAATGCATGCATCACAAATAATTCCAACAGCAGCTAGGTAACCCGAAACCGAAAATGATCCAACAACAAGTAAAGAACCGAACATGATCTAAAGATCATTCGCGCTTCACAAACAAAGACAATCGTAGGAACATCAAGCCAAAATCGAACCCAACACGTATCAGTCGATCGAAACCCTTTCTATGTTGGGATCGAGATCCAACAACATCATCGATAAACAAAATAAACCAGAAACTGAAATCAATCAAGAGTTTAGAATTTATACCCCAGAATTTAGTGTCAAAATCCGAAGGAAGGCTTCGGACTCGGCTCGCAGGCACGCACAGCACCTCGCTGGGTCGCGACTGTGACTGTTGAGAGGCTTCGGACTCGGCTCCCCAAATGTAATTACACTCCCTTGAACAAGAACAAACAGAAAAAAAAAATCAAAGAACCCTTTTAGGGAAAAAAATCCAAATCAAAAATTAAGAACCCTAATTTTTAGGGAAAAAAATTACACTCCCAACAAAATCTTTTTTTAGGGAAAAAATCCAAATCAAAATCACTCACTTAATCAAGAGAAGTCAACGATGATGCAGCTCTTTTCGGATCATCGCCGACGTGGACAGAGACGTCGAAAAACCCTAAAATTTAGAACCCTAATTTTGGAGAGATGGATGCATATATGGTTGTCAAAAATTATGAGATTTTGAATTTAGGGCATAAAATAAGCAATGATCAAGATTTTAGGACAAACCGGTGGTGAAGGCTACGCCGGTGACATCCTTCCCTCTGCGGTGGAGTCTGTAATCGAGGGAAGCGAGGAACGGGCTGAGGGAAGTTGGGGAGCGGGGAGCGGGGAGCGGGGAGCGGGCTGAGGGGAGTTGGGGAGCGGGGAGCGGGGAGCGGGCTGAGGGGAGTTGGGGAGCGGGAAGTGGGCTGAGGGGAGTTGGGGAGCGGGAGGAGAAGGAGATTGAGAAAGAGAGAGGGTTTAGAATTTTTTTTAAGTACGGGAGAATTGCAGGGGAGTCGAGGTTTCGACTTAAATTTTCGTGCTTTTTTTATGACGCTCGTATCACTGGAGCACTATCAATAACGTTTTTAATGTAAACCATCATAGATTCTAGTCTTGTTGAACATTGATGACGCTTCTACATCAGCCGTCATGAAAATCACTTATCAAGCGTCATTAATAGGTCTTTTTGTTGTAGTGCCTTGTCCCGAGTGGTCTTTCTGGTGCCAAGAAAACAATAACAAGGATTTAGCAGTTTAATTACACGTATTCGTTCTATGACACGAACCAGTCGAGATACAAGTAACGACAAGGTACAACTCAGTCAAGACCCAGGTAAGGACAACTCTAATATGAACTCATAAGGTGAACAAGCCTGGCATATCTACACTATCATGTCATGAAGGTGATATACAGGCAAGTCAAAGAACTAGTGAACATGGTATGAAGAACATATATATAACCAAGTCGACTAGAGAACTGATAATAACATATAAATCCATAGAACTAGAGTAACCAAATAATAACCAAATAATCACAGAAAAAATTATAAGCATGAAATTAAACTGTAGAGGGAGACAAGGTATCTTGTTTGGAGGTTGCACGCAGATCCAACAAAATATAGTCAACTAGTAAGCCATAAATTCCAAATCATCACAACTGTTTCCGAAAGCTGAAACAAACATTATCAACGTTCTCAGAATAGTCAAATTAGCTAGGATTGCCTGTCTTTAAGTCCAATTCTGGACATAGGGCCAAAACGATAATTTTGGGCTAAAACGGTGTCCGTCGTTGGACCCGCTTTGCACCAAAAAATATGTCAGGGTCAATGGTCTCTAAAGTCGTCAAACTATATGCTACGGATTCGTTTTGATGATACGAATCCAACAGTATGTCCAATTGTGGATTCCGGTGGGCCGTGCACAAAATCTCTCGTTGAATCTGATCGTGGGGCCCACAAAATGGCGATCCGATCAACTGTCTCAGAATCGGACCAAACTTGGAAGACAGGACAAATAAAATGATACGGTTCTGTTGGCGAAAGTTTTGCCTCGATCTGACGAACGTGCACAATGTAATTGGGAAATTTGCACATAGGCCAATACGGTGAATTTCGACAGATACGCATCAAATTCGTCGTGCACACGCAACCAATTTGAATTCCGTCAAAGTCCATAAGTCCACGAAGCTGATACGCACCTTTCGATGCTTTCGGTTCGCGACCACGTAGCCCGGTTTGGCGGGACGCACGTCGTATCGAAGGTTTTTATTATTTTTAAAACAGATTTTTCTCAACTTTCTAAATCCATTTTCTCGATGTACAGTGGGCAAAATCAGAAACTATAAAAAGGGGTTTGAAGCCTTATAGGTTGTCTATAACTTCTATTAAACAAAATTTCAAGAATGCTGACGGTTTGGCGAGAAATCACCATTCAAGTTAGGCTTTTGGGTTTCGATTTATGTTCAATTTTGAACAGTTTTCTTGCCAACTTCGAATCGATCTCCCGGGCAACCTACTGCAATACAATTAATTCCATCTAAAGGGCTTTGAAGGTGTTAGGGTTGTGGTTATACCTAAAGAATCGTTTTGGGAAACGATGGACTGAGGCGACCGGGATATCGCGACAAAGTAGGTCCTTTACCGCCGTTACTGCTGCTGCTGACTGCTATGTTCTCCGCTTCCAGGAGCGTGCGGCCGGCCGTCAGCCTCCCTCCGGCGATGCGCCACCGTCGGGGAGGTCGCCAAGTGTTGGCGAAGGTCATGGGGTTTGGGTTTTCCGAGCCTCCCTCTCTCTCTCTCTCTCTCTCTGCTCTCTGTGTATATACGGATATATATATCAACTGCTGCGTTTATACAGAGGGTCGGGGCCTGAGCTCGTGGGGAGCTCGGCTGGGTTGGGTTGGGTTATGATAGCTGCCGCTTAGTTGGGCTGGGCTATGTTGTTTCCCCCCTATATATATATATATATATATATATATATATATATATATATATATATATATATATATATATATATATATATATATATAAAATATATATATATATATATATATATAAATATATATATATATATATATATATATATATATATATATATATGTATTTCTATATTATTCCTTCAATACAATTTTAAGTATATATATATATATATATATATATATATATATATATATATATATATATATATATATATATATATATATATATATTTATATATATATATATATATATATATATACTTAACATCTGCTTCTCCAACACTCCGGCATCCAGAGCAACCCAGACCTTCGGAGAGTTCAAGATCGTCGTCAGATCGTCAACGAAGTCAACGCATTACCACTCGCTCCACTGACACAGTTCCCAGATAAAAACAAACATGTACTCCTAGGACTACGTCTAAGTCCTATATTGTATATTGTTCTGTTTGTAATTGAAATACCAAAGTTTTAATCAACAAAACCTTGTCATATTTTCGATGGCAAACAAGCTGGCGACTCTGCTGGAGACCTATTTCTCCTCTAACAAAAAAGTTGTGTCACAATCTGACGACATCAAACTCAGCTCCTCCCAAATAACACTTGTGGTGCACCTCAATCAACAGGCGTATGAGGAGTTCATCTCTGAAGGCAGCGCGAGTCCTTCGAAGCGGCTGCCAAAGCCGAAGAAGACTCGCCAAGTCTGGGTGCGCAAGGCCAATGTACCTGGCACCATCACTGAAGGGGAAGCACCACCGCAGCTGGCCCTTTCTGCTAACGCTTTCAGCAATAAGGATGCCCCCACTGGTGCCGCACGTCTGTCTAGGAAGTGCAGTGTTCACTGCATTCCCCAACCGTCTTCTTTCCAGCCAAAAAATATGAGTCAACGGAGTAGAGGTGCAACAAATCTCCAGCATATGAGCTCTGGTGAGCAGGAGAGAACGTCTGTCTTCAACAGACTCACTCGCGGTCACGGCGAGACACAATTAGATTCTGAGTACTATGTGCCTTCGTGCGCTAGTACACAAAGAAATTTAAGGCAGCACAGGCCATGCACCATAAACGTGCTACGCCAACAGCAAACCAGAAGCATGCGCTCAAAATCATGTGCGCTGTTGATGGTAAGCAGTACAGAGTCGACTCGGGCGCATCTGTGCTAGAAACGGGTCGACTCTTAAAGTCACTGTCCCGTTTGGGCGCATCTACTGTATTTTGAACCAAGTCTGGCTGGGCAACTGTGATGTTGAGTCCATACGCCCACCTGGGTGACGCGCATGAAGTGGACTCAAGTTGCCACAAATGTTGTTCCTCTACCAATGATCTGGGCGTATCTCATGCGCGTGAACCGGATCAGGGGGTACTGCATTCACATGACCACCCCTGTGCTTGGCCTTGCCAAGCGCCTGATGGGGGTGTTAAAGTTAAACTATCCCAACATGATTTGTGTATTGTGATCAGTCACAAACGCAGATTAGGAGAGCCGACCAATAAGCAAATGTGTCCCTCGTATGGTACACCTATGTTATGGTCACCATTAATTATTGTTGTTTCAAAACAACGGCTCCACCACAGAGGCAGTCCGTGTTTCAACGACTACAATCTACGGCACCTATCCGACGTCCCCTCGGAAAGAAAGTGCCAACTGACGACGAAGCGGAGCCCAAGATCGCTTTATGTCATGTTGTCTCCAATTCTCACTCATCCGTGAGAAAGACAACCACCAACTCCTCAGCCTCTGCATCCAAGATTCAGCTGAGGAAGAACAAAATAGTGGTTCCGTCCACAGGGGTATACGAACGCACCCGAGCAAGGAGCAAGGCCCTAGCGGAAGCAACAGCCGGGATAGTCAAGCTTCTGACAACCCTTCCCTCGAAGATGAGGAAGCGCTCCTACAAACCGACCGTGGCGTAGCTGGGGGTAGCCAACATGAGGCCTCGGAAGAAGAAGCCCCTCTACAGGAAAAAGAGGTCGAAAGAGAAGCCTCGACCGATCCATCCACTTCCACCCATGTTATGACAGCCTACATGGCAGGGGGTGGCGACGAAGGAGAATCAGAAGCTCCAGCGCTAGACATCGTGTAGTACATAGACACTCTTGAGGGGAGTCTCAAGACCCTCTCTTCCTCCACGCAGATCCTGACCCAGGCGGTGTTCGACATTTGAACCACTCTGGAAAAGGCACCTGTATCCACCAGCCTAGATCCAGGGGCCAATAGAGAATCAAGTATACCCCCTCAACGGGTATCTTCAGGTGCGGAGCACCACACTGCACCACGAGCATCAGCTCCTTCCAATATCCAACTTTAAGCCGTACCGCCTTCACCTGCTACTAGCTCGACAGAAGACTTGGCCGAGATGATTAGGGACCTGCGTGAACGCTTCGAGGCCCAAAACAGGCAGGAAGAATGTCAGAAATTAGGGCTTCCTCAGCCCTACCCTCTTGAGTGGAACAAGGTGGTTTATCCTCCCAAGTATAAACCACATACGCTGACGTCATACGACGGGAAGGACTCTCCTCGTCGGTACTTGACCTACTTCCAGTCTCAGACGGGACATCTCCCAAAAGAAGACGTCTTGCTCACGAGCCTGTTTGTCGGGGCTCTGAAGGGAGTTGCCTATAACTGGTACTGCAGTCTCCCTGATAACTCCATATCATCCTTTGATGATTTGACACGCCTCTTCCTCGATCGTTTCTACAACGAAGGGAGAGACATGACCATGTCGTCTCTAATAGAAGTGCGGCAGACTGAGAAGGTACCTGTTCGAGAATTCATCGAGCGTTTCCGACAAGCATTCCTAAGGTTGCCTCCAGGCATGCCGGAACATGCACTCAATTACTCCTGCAGCATGAACATGGTCCCCGCGATCAAGCTCTGGCTTAACTCCACTCTCTCGCCTGATTGGAGTTCTTTGATCAATAAAGTCGAAGCTGCTGATAAGAAGGTGCGTAACGCTCGCCTTCTGGGGGTTAACTTCCCCCACCTTTGACGATAAAGGGAAACGGCTTGCGACCAGCAGTAGCAACCGCAAGGAAAAGGGAAGCAGGCATTGACTGTCAATGCGTCTAACACAACGCAAGGTCCTGTTCAGAGGCCTCCTCCTGCACCAAGGCCGAAGATGGTCTACTCCTTCAACGATGAAGATACCTTACAACTCTTCGAGATATTGAAGCAGGGCAACAAAATCAAGTTGCCTGACCCCAATCGTCCTGATAAAGTAGGCAGAGTCAACGACCCGAGGTATTGTCACTACCATCGGTTCCTTGGGCATCCTACTAAAGACTGCTACATCCTCAAAGACTACATACAACGCATGATCAATACGAACGTTATCTCAGTCGATTACGAGGAGAAGACAGTCTCAGCCAATATGGTGTCGCTCCAGTTCGGCACCTTATCGCCTCCTACGGTTCAAGATGGTATCGTCCCCATCCAAAGGCGACAATGGAAGTAGTCAACCTTCCACCAGCCCATGACAACGTGGGTGGGCTCACACCACTCACAACATCCACGGGAGAGATCATGTGGGTTCACCCGGATCTCGTTCCAGAGCTGACTCAACCGGGGGTAACCTCTACCTCCAAAAGCAAAGGCAAGAAGACCAAGTCTTGTCGAATGGTGACTTCCTCCCTTGAGGAAGCACTACCCGTAAAAACACGTTCATAACATAACGCCCAGCCAGAGGAGGCTCCGTCCGAAGTGACGCCTCCTATCAACACCACAGCTGTCCAAGGAGAAGGTTCATCCCAACCTCCTGCAGCTGACAAACAAAAGCAGAAGGAGGCCCGCTTCGACAGGCCTCTTTTTAAAGATAACACTCCGGGGTTAGCTAAGCCCCACAACTTTGACATACTGGCACAACTGGCCAGTACTTCGGCACGACTTTCCCTATTTAAGCTCCTCCGCCTATCCAAAGATACTCGGGAAGCTCTCTGCGAAGCCCTGAAGGACGCCGAGTCTTTCATCAGTCATGTCAAGCAGCCTGACAACGATCATACGGCATATTCGCACTGCCATAATGTGTGGGAGATCATCCCCAACATCACATTCACTCAACAGGATATGCTGCTCAAGAACAACTGGCACAACAGACCCCTGTATTACACAGGGTATGTCGGTGCCATCAAGGTGGATCGAATATAGATCGACCCTGGGTCTTCTCTCAGCATCATCTCCCGAACTCTACTTCAGACGTTGGGAATCCCGATGCATCGCCTGACAGCATCTTACACTACCATCAGTGGCTTCAACGCTAGTAAGAGTGAGCCACAAGGGAAGATCCGCTTGAAGTATCACATCGACGATCTCCAGACCGAGGTGACTTGCTACGTTGTGGATGCAGATGTCAACTACAACATCCTGTCGGGACGGCCATGGATACTTGAATACATGGTGGTGCCATCCACCCTCCATCAATGTATAAAATATGTATCCACCAGCGGCATCATCCGAACAGAGTTTGCTGATGTCGATCCCTTCAGAAGGATTAAAACCTTCTTCACCGACGTTGATCTGTACAAATCAATTCATCTCGAAGATGAAGCCAATAATGCTGATGATGAGGCAGAAGTTGAGGTAGAAGCTGACTCAGAGGCGGACATGATAATCAATGCTCCCTTAAAAGTGCGACTCAAAGGGAGGCCGTCTCAAACACCGGATCCTATGGTAGTCAAAGTCCGCGGGAAGGCGCCAGCTTCTTCGGGCACTACACCCAATGAAGCTCCATTGAAGATACGCCTCAAAGGTAAGCCCCCTCAAGTGGCGGCTCCTCTCGTAGCCAAGCTACGGGAAAAGGATCCAGCTCCCGGCACACCAATCGAGGCTCCCCTCAAGGTGCGGCTCAAAGGAAGACCTCCTCAGTTGTCTACACCGTCAGGCCACAAGAGAAGACTTCGACGTCCTTCTCAGCACAGTCCCAGGAGCCAGATGTAAAACCCCTATTTTTTTAATTATTTTTATTTATTTTATTAGACTTAAAAATAAATTTATACAATTTATGGTTTTATTTATTTTTTTAATGACCTTAGCCATTGTTGAATTTTGGAACCCAAGACTACCATGAATTTTGGCACGAAAGATGTAGCAGTGTGTTTCGACTAGTGTACTAGCCATGCCGGAGGAAGCCTAGCCATAGTGATGTCCATAATAGGAAAACCAGACCAAATTGTGAATCGACTTATTTAAAGTATTTTAATTAAATATTATTTTATATATTGATTTTTAGATGACCCGGTTGGACCAAACCAGCCCGAACTGGCCTGGACCAAACCTAAGTCCATGTAGACGTGTGGGGTGACCAAATGTGGCCATATAGGCATATTTTATGTATGTACGAATATTTCCTAAATTATTTTAGAATTTCATGTACAATTTTTAATTATTTAATTATGTGTACAATTATTGGTATTTTTATTATTAAATAATATTTTACAAAATAGTACATTTTGTGGACCCGAAAAAGGGTGTGCAATGTAAGTGCACTCATTGGGACGATCTTATTAATTTATTATTATTAAAGTTATTTTGTGGAGATTTAATAAACATGTTTTCCTATTTAAATATTACTATTATTTTGAGTTGATTTATTAAGGATTGAATTTATATATATATGTAGATGTGTTTAAATATATTAAATAATTGGATAGATGATATTAAATTGTTATTTGGATTTTTTTTATATAGATTTATGGTGTATATGTATAGATATGTAACTATACAAGTATATTTATATCTATATAAAAGATTTGTATTGATTTGAAAAAAAAAAGCAAGTGTGGTCGGCCCCACCAAGTGGGAACCGACCACATCTTCAAATAATAGCAGCATCTTTGGCCGCACAACTAATAAGAAGCACAACAACAATCTCCATTACATACATATATATATATATATATATATATATATATATATATATATATATATATATATATATATATATATATATATATATATATATATATATGAGTTTTAGTAAACCTAACCCTAATCAATCTCTTCCTCCTTCCTCTCTCCTTCCTCCTCCTCTCTCCGCCGCTCACCCCTCTTCCCGGCGAGCACCTCCGCGCCCAACCACAGCAGTCCCGTCTCACGGTCGCCACGGCAACACCACCACCAACAACGACAAACACCCACAACAACAACAGATTCCCACTTTAAGATAACCCATTTTTTCGATTAATTTAACTGTCAATTCTATTCTGATTTTCGATCCGTAAATTCGTTTAGAAAGCCCCATGACCCTCTATCATCCCCTTCAAATAGATTTATTTATTCTGCAATAAATTTCAGTTTTAATTAAATTAAAAATCTCAAAAAATCAGTTTTTATAAACCTTAAAAACCCCGTACGAGGTACGTCCCGACAAACCGGGCGACCCCGTCGTAAACCGATAGTACCGAAAGTTCCGTATCGAATTTGCAGACGTGTGGACTTTGACGGATTTCAAATTGGTTGCGTGTGCACGACGAATTTGACCCGTATCCGTCAAATTTTCCCGTATCGGACTTTTCGGAATTTCTTAATTACTTTGTGCACACTCATCAAATCGCTATGAAACTTGCGCCATTGGACTCGAAATATTTTTCTGGTCTTGTATGCCAAGTTTGGTCCGATTCTGAGACCGTTGACTGGGACACTATTTTGGCTGCCCACAATCCCACTCAACGGGCGATTTTGTGCACAGCCCACCGGAATCCAAAATTGGACATACCGTTGGTTTCGTCTCATCAAAACAAATATGTAGACATGTAGTTTGATGACTTTAGATACCATAGATATTGGCACTCATTTCGGTGCAAAGCGGGTCCAACGGCGGACATCGTTTTGACCCGAAATTACGATTTTGTCTCTGTTCCAAAATTTAACTTTTGGACAGGCATTTCCTAGGCATATCTTTTATTCCAAACTCGTTCGTGATGTTTGTTTCAGCATCCAGAGCTTCTTGTGGATTTTAACTTTCGTGTTGACGATTCTGATTGTTGGATTTTGCTGCTTCTCGTACCACCCGCATGCAAGATACCTTGCCTTATTTACTGTTTATAATTAGATGCATCTTTATTTATTTATTACTGCATATTTATTATCTGTTTTTAGTTGGATCCATTATTTTCTATTTTTAGTTCACTTTATTTTGCTTTCAGTTATTTTTCCTTCTTGCCTTTTTTGTATGCATATGGACCTAGTCTTAGCGATCTACTTTCTGTTAGTGACCTTGGGAGGGAGAAGAAAGTTAAATGTATGGGCTACCCCAATCCAAAAGTTGTAGTAATTGCGTACTACGGTAGTCGAGTCGCGAGGGTCACTAGCCTCGAGCTATGTGGACTGATGGGTCACGTGGGCCGCTAGTCTCGAGTTATGCCGGCTGATAGTATTGGTACTGACGTGTGCGTGTTGTGAGTTGTTACCTTGTCCTGGGAGAGTCAGCCTTCACCTGTCCATATATCGATATGTCATCTAAATTGTCTACTAGAAAGGTTAGGAGACCTTAGCAAATTTTATGTTCCAATCATGGCATGGGAAAATGTCACATCGCGGAATAGTAAGTTACCCCTTGTCCTTGTTTGGTTGTAGGGTAGCCTACTATTTCGATGATGGGATATTGAGCCCTGTTATGGTTTGGACGCTTTTACTTTATCTTTATTTTATGGTGCATTTATATTCAGTTCATATGGCATGTTCTTCCTGTATCTTGTTACGTCCCTCTGAGGACCTGGTTATCTCTCCAGGTGTGTGTGCTTCTGTGATATTGCAGGTGTTCTAGACGAGGCCGTGATCTTCTCCATCCTTTCGAAGATGATTGCACTTGTCTAGTCTTGTTATTTCATCTATTCCTTCTTGTACATTTTATTTGAGATAGTTGGTAGTAGACTTTGTCTCCGCCCAACGTATTGTTCAAAGACTTATTACAGTTGATTATATGATATCTTTTATTTTTCATTTTTGGATGAGATTAGATTACTCTTGGTTTACTGCATTTTACAGCATATGTATTCATACGAGATTTCCATATATTTTAGTACACTTCGTATGTATACAGCTGGCATGTCGATGTACCTAGTCCTACGTATTTTAGGACTGGAGCGTTACATGTTTTTATGGTGGCCCATGCAGGTCGAGTTTGTCACTTCGGTTACGTAATTGTACCGATGTAAGCCTGCAACATAGGATTAGAATTTAGGAATCTCATCCATACAGCTTGACCCCTTCCCTTGGCTTCAAATTTTGAACTCTTGTTCGACCTCCTTGAATTGCATCTTGCTTGATTCCTTTCTACCGTTGATTCTTATTTTCGTGCTTAGTTTCAACTAGGAAGATGACTACACTAGTATATGCTCATAGGTCAAACACATGGCTAGAATGGTTATATTGGCAATTGGAATACATTCAAGACTCTAATTGAGTTAAAAAGGCTTTTTAGTGTGATTTAATGGTTAGTAATTGGTAAGGTAGGATATTGCCACAGAAAGTTTTAATCTTGAGATTTCTAAATAGTGAACACCATAGGATTGATACTGCTGTAAGGAACAAAAGAAAATATAGCTAGATTCTCTATACCCTTGATTTAAGAAATTGATTGGCTTTTTGGTATTTGATATTTATGATGTATTGGTTTATAGCTATACGTCTTGGAACAAATATAAAATTTAATTGATTTCGAGTTGTGATATTTATGATTTATTGGATTATAGTTATACACCTTTGAACAATTATAAATTTGGTTTGGAAATGATCTTAGATTTTAATTGTGGCAGAAGGAATTATCTAAATTTGCATTGTAAAACTTACGATTCCGTGTTTAGTAAATTTGAATTTTAAGTGGAAGTAATGACGGTGAATTTTGGTTGAAAATATTTGAAAGTTATGAAAACGATTTTTGAAATTTTTTCTTTATTTTAAATTGTGTCCTATGATTGAGGATTTACAAATCTATTTAGATATTTGGTAAAAAAAAGAAGAAGGGGATTTTGACTTATAAGATTATTTGAAAACATAGTTTAATGTGGGATTGCTAATATTAAAATTTTGGAGAATTTCGAAAGATGTGATGGAAAGTTATTTTGATTGATTAAAGGAAGTTACCATTTAAAAGTTGTGAGTTTGTTGGAATAACTTAGCATGAATAGAAGTTAAAATTGATGAGAGCATTGAGCTTAATTTTGAGATTGCTTTTAATATGCTAAGAGTTTTATTATGAGTTATTTGAAAATTTTGGAGTGTTAAATTTTTGATTGATTGTGAAATTTTTATGGATTCATAAATTATGAACTCTTGAGTTAAATAGTTGAATTTAAACGTTAATTTTGGAAAAGGTTAGTAGTAACGTGATAAAATTTTGCTTTGAGATTTATGAGAGTGACATAAATTTTTATGATGAATTAGAACGGCTTGGAGTGAATACAAATTTTAGTGGTTTATTTTTGAAAGTTTATTTTTGAAACTTTTTGGAGGAAACTCGAGTTGAAATATTAATGGTAGGCCACAAAGGTAGCCCTAATGAGTTAGAAGTAATCCACACTAATTGCCATGTCACCCATGACCATGATAGTAGTATATACACAAGTGTTGTTAGTCACCTACCCAGCTATGTGACTGTATTTCCACCTCGGCTTACTCGACCTTCCCTCAATTCTAGATCTTTTTGCGACCTTCTAACCCATTTACAATTTGAATAATGATCTAATGGTTCCTTAACTGTATTCATCTAGAAGACTATCTTCTCTCCGAAATTGTGTTCCTAAATTATTTTTACTAGATTCTCTAATTAATTTTATTTCATGCTTAAACTTGATCTTCTTTATTTTTTTGTACATTAATTATCACCTCGTGAACTCCCACTTTCTATTTTTGATATTCTGGCGTTCCTTACCGTGACTTGGATATTTGGAGCACAACACTAGACTTTTCCTTCCAACAAATTTCATATGTAAGGCCTAGACAAGCCCACCTTCATGTAGACATATCATGTCCCACTAATACCCATCTCCTTGTACTCTATTTCTTGATATGACCTTATAGTCAAAATGGCCAAACTATAATCTTTACCATGATACCGATATATTTCGACCACAGATAGGGATTCAACCTCGACTCAATTCTTTCGACCCGAGATGTGATTTTGTCCTACTTAATTCCTTAAATGCTTAGATTTATGCTTTATCTTGATTGCTTAACCCACTGTCCCATCACACTACTAGCTTCACTCTTGTAAGTTGGGTAGAATACCTCACAACCTAACAAAACCTTTTTCCTTGTGAACCACATTGGTAAGTTCACTTAGACTCTAAATTCAGAGGACCCTACCTTATTTAGTCTACAAAGCCATAAATGAAGAAACACTAGGACAACTGTATAGGCCCACACTTCGGGCGAGCCTTAATTTTAAAAGATCTGGGACTATTTAAAATTTCCTTCAGCAGTACCTCCCTTGCTCATATTTTGACTATCTCACGCTGCTAACGTAGCTTCAGTTTTGCAAGCTTATTTCGTTATCAAGCTTGATCATGACATATTTTATTGGGTGCACCTACTAACATATTGTCTAATCAGAACCGGTGCATGATGGTCTGATCAACCTATTGCACTTTGGTTCGCTTATCACATATTATTCTATGCGGTTGGAGACATAGTTAAACTTGCCTTCGAGTCTCATCCGCAACAGCCTTGGCAATTCACTTTTGAATTATTTTCGCCGCCTATGAACCCCGCAATTCGTACTCAATATATAACACCGTCTTTGAAACCTTTGTTGTTATTGTCTTTTACTTATTTTGGAAAGACAAGGCACTGTACTTGCTAAGATAGACTCAAGGTATCATCTTTGGTTGCCCAATCGGTTAATTATACACAAATGTAGATAGCCACCGACCGACTCATGTGGCTATACCCTCGCCTTTAACTACTCCTCATCTCTCAATCCTAGAATTATTTATCGTGTCCTCCCAATTATTCTTGAGCACTCGAGAATGATTCTAATCGTTCACTTAAATCAAACTCTCAATCGAGGCGATTAGTCTCCAGTTTCTCTCTAGGAACCACATATCCCAAATGTCTAAATTATTCTCTTTGATCTACTCAATTCCTTAGTATTCTCCAAATTGGATTATCGAAATTTTGTTACCATCATAGCAACTCTTATTCAATTCCATAACCATGATATATTTTTGTATATATCGACTCCCCAAATTTTCTAATGCATGGTTATGTTGAACGTCGTTTTATTGCCTCCTCCAAAATTTAATTGCATGTTGGTATTGATAAACTCTTCATATTCCCTCAACCCTATCTATCCTATAAATCCTAAATTTCGAGGACAAAATTCTTGTAAGTTGGGTAGGATATAAAACCCCTATTTTTTAATTATTTTTATTTATTTTATTAGACTTAAAAATAAATTTACACAATTTATGGTTTTATTTATTTTTTTAATGACCTTAGCCATTGTTGAATTTTGGAACCCAAGACTACCATGAATTTTGGCACGAAAGATGTAGCAGTGTGTTTCGACTAGTGTACTAGCCATGCCAGAGGAAGCCTAGCCATAGTGATGTCCAAAATAGGAATACCAGACCAAATTGTGAATTGACTTATTTAAAGTATTTTAATTAAATATTATTTTATATATTGATTTTTGGATGACCCGGTTGGACCAAACCAGCCCGAACTGGCCTGGACCAAACCTAAGTCCATGTAGACATGTGGGGTGACCAAATGTGGCCATATAGGCATATTTTATGTATGTACGAATATTTACTAAATTATTTTAGAATTTTATGTACAATTTTTAATTATTTAATTATGTGTACAATTATTGGTATTTTTATTATTAAATAATATTTTACAAAATAGTACATTTTGTGGACCCGAAAAAGGGTGTGCAGTGTAAGTGCACTCATTGGGACGATCTTATTAATTTATTATTATTAAAGTTATTTTGTGGAGATTTAATAAACATGTTTTCCTATTTAAATATTACTATTATTTTGAGTTGATTTATTAAGGATTGAATTTATATATATATGTAGATGTGTTTAAATATATTAAATAATTGGATAGATGATATTAAATTGTTATTTGGATTTTTTTTTTATATAGATTTATGGTGTATATGTATGGATATGTAACTATACAAGTATAGTTATATCTATATAAAAGATTTGTGTTGATTTGAAAAAAAAAAAACAAGTGTGGTCGGCCCCACCAAGTGGGAACCGGCCACATCTTCAAATAATAGCAGCATCTTTGGCCGCACAACTAATAAGAAGCACAGCAGCAATCTCCATATATATATATATATATATATATATATATATATATATATATATATATATATATATATATATATATATATATATATATATATATGAGTTTTAGTAAACCTCATCAATCTCTTCCTAAATATATATATATATATATATATATATATATATATATATATATATATATATATATATATATATATGAGTTTTAGTAAACCTAACCCTAATCAATCTCTTCCTCCTTCCTCTCTCCTTCCTCCTCCTCTCTCCGCCGCTCACCCCTCTCCCCGGCGAGCACCTCCGCGCCCAACCACAACAGTCCCGTCTCATGATCGCCACGGCAACACCACCACCAACAACGACAAACACCCACAACAACAACAGATTCCCACTTTAAGGTAACCCATTTTTTCGATTAATTTAACTGTCAATTCTATTCTGATTTTCGATCCGTAAATTCGTGTAGAAAGCCCCCATGACCCTCTATCATCCCCTTCAAATAGATTTATTTATTCTGCAATAAATTTCAATTTTAATTAAATTAAAAATCTCAAAAAATCAGTTTTTATAAACCTTAAAAACCCCGTACGAGGTACGTCCCGACAAACCGGGCGACCCCGTCGCAAACCGATAGTACCGAAAGTTCCGTATCGAATTTACGGACGTGCGGGCTTTGACGGAATTCAAATTGGTTGCGTGTGCGCGACGAATTTGACCCGTATCCGTCAAATTTTCCCGTATCGGACTTTTCAGAATTTCTTAATTACTTTGTGCACACTCATCAAATCGCGATGATACTTGCGCCATTGGACTCGAAATATTTTTCTGGTCCTGTATGCCAAGTTTGGTCCGATTCTGAGACCGTTGACTGGGACGCTATTTTGGCGGGCCCACAATCCCACTCAACGGGCGATTTTGTGCACAGCCCACCGGAATTCAAAATTGGACGTACCGTTGGGTTCGTCTCATCAAAAAAAATCTGTAGATATGTAGTTTGACGACTTTAGAGACCATAGATATTGGCATGTATTTCGGAGCAAAGCGGGTCCAATGGCGGACATTATTTTGACCCAAAATTACGATTTTGCCTCTGTTCCAGAATTTAACTTTTGGACATGCGTTTCCTAGGCATATCTTTTATTCCAAACTCGTTCGTGATGTTTGTTTCAGCATCCGGAGCTTCTTATGGATTTTGACTTTCGTGTTGACGATTCTGATTGTTGGATTTTGCTGCTTCTCGTACCACCCGCAGGCAAGATACCTTGCCTTATTTACTATTTATAATTAGATGCATCTTTATTTATTTATTACTGCATATTTATTATCTGTTTTTAGTTGGATCCATTATTTGCTATTTTTAGTTCACTTTATTTTGCTTTCAGTTATTTTTCCTTCTTGCCTATTTTGTATGCATATGGACCTAGTCTTAGCGATCTACCTTCTGTTAGTGACCTTGGGAGGGAGAAGACAGTTAAATGTATGGGCTACCCTAATCCAAAAGCTGTAGTAACTGCGTACTATGGTAGTTGAGTCGCGAGGGTCACAAGCCTCGAGCTATGTGGACTGATGGGTCACGTGGGCCGCTAGCCTCGAGTTATGCCGGCTGATAGTATTGGTACTGACGTGTACGTGTTGTGAGTTGTTACCTTGTCCTGGGGGAGTCAGCCTTCACCTGCCCATACATCGATATGTCTTCTAAATTGTCTACTAGAAAGGTTAGGAGACCTTAGCAAATTTCATGTTCCAATCATGGCATAGGAAAATGTCACATCGCAGAATAATAAGTTACCCCTTGTCCTTGTTTGGTTGTAGGGGTAGCCCACTGTTTCGATGATGGGATATTGAGCCGTGTTATAGTTTGGACGCTTTTACTTTATCTTTATTTTATGGTGCATTTATATTCAGTTCATATGGCATGTTCTTCCTGTATCTTGTTATGTCCCTCTGAGGACCTGGTTATCTCTCCAGGTGTGTGTGCTTTTGTGATATTGCAGGTGTTCTAGACGAGGCCGTGATCTTCTCCATCCTTTCGAAGATGATTGCACTTAGCTAGTCTTGTTATTTCATCTATTCCTTCTTGTACCTTTTATTTGAGATAGTTGGTAGTGGACTTTGTCTCCGCCCAACGTATTGTTCAAAGACTTATTACAGTTGATTATATGATATCTTTTATTTTTCATTTTTGGATGAGATTAGATTACTCTTGGTTTACTGCATTTTACAGCTTATGTATTCATACGAGATTTCCATATATTGGAGTATACTTCGTATGTATACAGCTGGCATGTCGATGTACCTAGTCCTACGTATTTTGGGACTGTGGCATTACACCAGAACGGGGTGAGCTCCCAAAAACTCTCCTGAACCTCCCAAGGCTGCTCCAGTTCTCACTGATAAAGAACTTGGAGAGTACATATCGGCTAATGTCGATGCTCCATCCCTCGATGATGTAATCCCTCGGGACAAGATCCCATATTTTATCAATAATAGAGTGTCTTTCAATTATTCTAGTCTTCCACATTGGAACGCCATGTACACTCTAGATAATGCTCTATAGTCGTCGCAAACACAAATAACGACTGTA
The DNA here is from genome assembly GCA_029216955.1 of Iris pallida. Taxonomy (NCBI): domain Eukaryota; kingdom Viridiplantae; phylum Streptophyta; class Magnoliopsida; order Asparagales; family Iridaceae; genus Iris; species Iris pallida. The sequence goes on along the minus strand of JANAVB010044817.1, from coordinate 2,593,764 downwards.
AGTCATATAAATTGAGTCATCCTGTACCAAAGAGTCTGTTACATAGTCCTACCTCGGAACAAGGACGAGAAGCCCATTATCTTCTGCAAAGTCGAGCGACGCCAAGACCTCAAACCGACGGAGCCAGAACCCGACACAGGCAGAATGCAAACCTACCGGTACAACGATCGAGCCAAGTATCTCATCCATAAGATGGGTTACAACTAAAGAGCGGCCAAGGTCTGAACTACGGCAAAGGTCGACGCCTTTCCCTACGACTTCCGGTGCCAAAAGGGAAGTCGCAAGACTACTATCACCGTATCCGACGGGGGGTAGGCTACATCACGCCTCCAACAACTCCAGAAGAATAAGAAGCAGAGGATTTCATACATTCTTACTCATCTGAAACTTCAACTTGGGACTCCGACACCAGTATCGGCTCAGTCTTCAGGAAAGTGCTTTCAGCCAACATGACATTCGTACATCCTTCAGAAGATGAAGATGACAATCAAACATGAGAGTTCTTCGAAGAAGAACCCTAGGCTCAATGCCTATGAGCATAATGGGAGACTCGCTTTGAATTGTGAGAACCCCCTACCGAAGATGAAGTCGAGAGATAGATCTTGGGGATGGATCTTCATCCAAACCCATCTTCATCAGCAAGAGTTTGGTGGGGGAGGACCAAAAATCCTTGATCCACTTGGTCAAAGAATATATCGACGTCTTCGCCTAGAGCTACGAAGACATGCCGGGACTCGACCCACAAGTCGCAATGCACAAACTTAACATCTTGCCTGACGCTAAGCCCGTTAAGAAGCGGCAACGACGCTTTCGTCATAACGTCATGGACGCCATTGACAAAGAGATCGACAAGCTCTTGGATAGCAGGTTCATTCGTGAAGAGCAGCACCCCGACTGGGTAGCCAACATCGCCCCGTCACCAAGAAGAACGGTAAGATCTGAGTCTGCATCGATTTTTGGGATCTCAACTCTGGATGACCAAAAGATGAGTTCCCACTCCTGATCACCAATGTAATAATTGACAACACATGTGGCTTCGAGCGTATGTCTTTCATGGACGGCTACTCGGGCTATAATCAGATTAAGATGTTCCCAGATGACGAGAATCACACGTCGTTTAGAACTCCAAAGGGGGTTTACTACTACACAATAATGTCCGTTGGCTTGAAGAATACAGGTGCCACATACCAACGAGCTATGAGCACCATCTTCCGTCAACACCTTCGTAAGACAGTCGAATGCTATGTTGACGATATCGCCGTCAAGAGCCGTCTTAAGGGTGATCACCTAGGAGACCTGAAGACAGTCTTCGACCTTATGCGAGCGCATCAGCTTAAAATGAACCCCGCTAAATTCTTCCTTGGAGTTTCTAGTGGAAAGTTATTGGGCTTCATCATTACTGCGAAAGGTATTCTTGTCGACCCCGAGAAGACTAAAGCCATCCTTGACATGGACCCTCCGAAAAACTTCAGAGAACTTCGAGGCCTACAAGGATGACTCACCTACATCCAGAGGTTTATCGTGAACCTTTCCGAAAAATGTCAACCCTTCACCAAGCTTATGAAGAAGGGAATTTCTTACGTCTGGACGAAAGAATGTCAGAAAGCTTTCGACGACATGAAAGCTTATCTGATAAGTCCCTCAGTCCTTGTGGCACCCGTCGAAAGAAAACCATTCTTGCTTTATGTCCGTGCAATGGACCATTCCTTTGGCGCTTTGTTGGCCCAAATCAATGAAGTAGGCCATGAGCAGGCCATCTACTACCTCAGCAGGACGATGGTTGGGGCCGAACACTGGTACAATCCTGTGGAAAAAGAATGTCTAGCCTTGGTGTTCGCCATCCAGAAAACTCGCCACTATGTCTCGGGACAAAAAATCTATGTCATCTCCCGAGTCAATCCACTCAGAATTCTCATGACAAAACTAGGAGCGCTAAACTCTCGGTTGGCTACGTGGGCGATATTATTGACACCATATGACATGGTATTCGTACCAAAAAAGGCTATCAAGGGCCAAGCGTTGGCCGACTTCCTAACCGTGCACACAATCCCGGAATCATCCAGGCTCTATGAAGGTAGCCCCGATAAGGTGCAAGAAGCAAATATTACCGAATAAAGCCCAGTTTGGAAAATGTTCTTCGACGGTGCTTCAAGAACAGACCCCAAAGGCCAAATTATCACAGGAGTAGGGATGGTCTTAATCTTTTCCGACAAACTGGTCATTCAGCGCGCCTATTCTCTTTCAGAGCCATGCTCCAACAATGTTGTGGAGTACAACGCTCTCATCATGGGGCTTCAGTTAGCAAGGCAGCTGGGGCTGGACTACTTCGAATCTTACGGTGACTCAAAACTCTTCATCAATCAAATCTGGCGACAGTATGAGGTCTGCCACGAAGACCTCATCCCTTACCACAAAGCAGCATTGGACATCATCTCAACCTTCGCAGAATTCTTCATAGAGCATGTGCCTCAGTTTCAAAACTTGGAAGTTGATGCTCTGGACGGCCTCGCAGCCTCATTGGCTGCACCTGTTGGGACTCAACACTTTGTTACGGTCATGACTAGTCGGGACTTGGCTTGTGCCAGAAATAATCTGTGCATACGGACAACTTACGCCATGGTCGCGGACCCTGGCATCAATGTCAGAGACTGGAGATTCCCATTCATCGACTTTGCCATCTACGGAATCCTTTCCGAAGACCCGAAGGAGGCAGTCTCAGTCAGAAGGCGCTCCCTCCGTTTCTATTACGATATAGCCTCCAAAATGATGTACCGGCGCTCCTACGATGGACTTCTCCTCCGATGTCTATCTAACGAAGAAGCCGTCGAAGCTCATCGAGAAGCTCATGACGGAACATACGGAGCTCATCAACCAGGTCCGAAGCTACAGGACCAACTTTGACGCATAGGATATTACTGACCCACCATGATGGCCAATGCTGTCAAGTATGCAAAGAAGTGCCGTGCCTGTCAGCTGCATGCCGACTTCATCCACAGACCGTCGGAGCCTCTACACCCGACGGTTGTATCTTGGCCATTTAAAGCCTAGGGTACGGATATAGTGGGGCCTATCACTCCTCCTTCGTCAAGGGGGCATCGCTTTATCCTGACAATCACCGACTATTTCTCTAAATAGACGGAAGCAGTACCTCTCACAGAGGTAAAAAGCTCAAGAGTGATCAGATTCATCAAGCATCACGTCATCTACCATTTTGGGTTGCCCCGAAGGATTATCCATGAAAATGGCCCGCAATTCATCAGCCATGCGTTCAGTAGATTCTACGACAAGAACCGTATTCAGAACGTGGCATCAACTGCTTACAATTCGGCAGCAAACGGGTTGGCTGAAGATTTTAATAAGACCATCGTTAAGCTACTGAAAAAGGTCATGTCATCCAATAAACGCAACTGGGACGAGAAGCTCGACGAATGCCTTTGGGCCTATCGCACAATGGTACGGACCTCGACGGGCAACACACCATTCTCTATGGTTTACGGAAGAGAAGTAGTGCTACCGCTGGAGATCCAAATCCCCTCACTATGAGTGGTGATCACAAATCAGTTGACGAAAGAGGACAATCAATGTTGCCGTCTGTAAGAGTTGGAAGCGCTGGATAAAAAATGCCTTTTGGCTCAACAGCGCATCGAACTTTATCAATCCCGCATATCACAGACTTTCAACAAAAGAGTCCGACAGAGGACTTTCTATGTGGGCGACCTGGTTTTGGCAGTCAAGAGACCGATGGTGTTGACTCACAAAACACAGAAAAGTTAGAACCCAAATGGAAAGGACCCTTCATCATAGAGACAGTATACTAAAATGGTGCTTATTGTCTCGCTCAAGCTAATATGGACTTGTTCATGATGCCCATCAACGGCAAGTTCTTGAAAAGTACTATTCTTGACCTCCATCAAGAACGTACCGCCTCTCCCCAGAGAGAGGACTGGTGGACTTGACCTAACCAAGTTCACACCCCATCTTTTGAACTCATATGCTTCTGGAACCCAGTTGTTTCGTTGCATTCTATCCCCAGTAGAAGAACAACCATGTCCACAACACCTCTGAGTTGCCTATCTACACCTCATCAAGCAGGATCATGCACCATGTAAGATCATGCTTAGGGTAATGTTTACCATGTCTACATTACCTCTGAGTAAACATTCTATACAACAATCCCTGTTGTTGTACCATAGAACATCCACGTCCATATCACCTCTGAGTTGTTCTATAAACCCCCACAGAGTTCACTCCTGCCATGTCCATATTACCTCTGAGTAGGAAAACTTCACCAATTTTAGTCCATATTTACCATGTCCATATCACCTCTGAGTAAATATGCTGGCTCTCTCTCTCTTAACTTATGATCCGCATCTAAAACCAAGGTATGCCATAGGTGATAACTCCAAAAAAAATTAGTTCGTCATAAAAAATGAATAAAGCAAGAGTTCCTTTATTTTCTCATCCAATAAAGATTACATCAGCATTGGAATGGAACAAAAGCAAAAAGTTACATCTCAGAAAGGGAACAAAGATCAGAGGCACTAAAAAGGAAAATCGACTTTTGGCCTCAGCCAAGACCGCAAGTCAGACGATGAATCCTCACAGCCGGGGATCATAGTTACGTTGAGACATGTACCATTCCTTCAGCCACTTTGCATACGAAGGCTCAATCTGGTTGAGGTCTTCTGCAGGGACAGGAGGGTCAGTCCCGATGCTGCTACTCTTTGACGGTGGCTCCTCCTTAACTTCAACCTTGGGAGCAGACTCTTCCTTGACGGTCATCGGTTCATTCTTAACCTCGACCTTCGGTGACGCCTCCTCCTTAACGGTCATCGCCTCTTGTTTGACGAGAGGAAACAGTATCTCTTCCTTCACGAAAGCTTCCACCTTCGGCATGGATACTGCAACAGAGTCAAACAGGAGTTAACAAAAGACTTAGAAGCTGTTACACAAAATACAATGAAGCCATCAGGCACTCTGGCACATCAACTAGGCTAAAACCTATACGCATAGAGGGAATCACAACAAAGACACACATGATCAAAACTCTGGGTGCAATTAAAGAGAAGCTTCGGCGCATCATCAGAACCTAAGTCCATGCGCATCAGCAAGTGAAGCTTCGGCACATCATCAGGACCTTAGTCCATGTGCATCAGCAAGTGAAGCTTCGGCGCATCATCAGGATCTAAGTCCATGCGCGTCAGCAAGGGAAGCTTCAGTGCATCATCAGGACTTAAGTCCATAAGCGTCAGCTGAAAAGGCTTCGGCGCATCACCAGGACTTAAGTCCATGAGCGTCAGCCTAAGTACATCCACATAAGACGGCTCACCTACAGTTGGGACACCCCAACACCACTGCAACAAAAACCAAGACAAGAGAATACCCACCGAGCACTTCCGGGCGAATGTCAGCGTGGGTCGCCTTGACGACGGGGACTTCCTCCGTGTCAACCTCCAAAGGTTCCTTGCCTCGGCCCCTTCCTCGGCTTGCAGCACCGCCTCGGAGAGTCTTGGGAGCCATATCTCTAACAAAGAAAAGAAGGGAGAAAAGAGTTCTGAGAAAGAAGAAAACTTTTGCAGAAAAGTAGAAGACTCTCTCTCCTCACACGCCGCCTATTTATTGGCTTGGCCTCGCACGTAAACCGATGAGGCATGACATCAGCAATCAGTCGCTTTGGGTCTCGAGAAATCGACGGCTCCTTATCTTCAAAAGATCATTATTAATTTTTCCTAAGATCGAGGCGTTATCACTTCAGAAGAAGCATGCACCCTAGCAGTATGCGCCCAAACAACAAGTGTTCTCCACGGCGATGCACATAATGACTATACGCCAAAAGAGCCATGCGCCTAGGCGAAGGGCATACGCCCAGAGTTGCTACTCCCCATACTTCCTATTCAAAGTATTCCAAAACTTGGCAGGAAAGTTTTGAAAACTTTGAAGGGGGTCTTGTAGAAGCATGGAATTTCAGACGCATCTATAGGCCAAAATTCCTATGCGCTCAACCCAACTATGCGACCAACTCAAATGTGCCAGGAAGCTCAAACAGATACTTGGCACAACAAAAAAAGTACAAATTTAAAGACATTCAATAGAAGACTTTTATTTCATATAAAAGTTTATTACATGGCTAAAGAAAGGCTTCACAAAGAAGAACTTCTATAAAAAGGAAGATCCTAAAGCTATAGCCAGGCGCACCAACTGCTATGCGCCCCTGCCAGGCGCATCATCTGTCAAACGCATCACTCTGATGTCTCGTCCAGGCGCATCATTCTAGCATCTCAACGTATGCGCATCTTCGTGCATAGCCATAGCGAATCACTTTCTCTCATCAGCATCAATCAGCCCTTATGTAGCAGGAGGAGGAGCTTGACAAAGATCGCGGCACGACGCCCCAGTCTTCGGAAGCAACAGGCACACTCGACAACCTGTGGCTCTGCCAGCATAACAAAAGATGGAGCTCGGCCGCCCTGATCTTTGGATACAACAGGCACACTCGGCAACTTCTGGCTCTGTAAGCATAATGAAAGACGGAACGCGGCCGCCCCGATCTTTTGATGCAACAGGCACCATCGGCCTGTGTCGGGACTCGATAATCCTGATGTTTGAATGCAACAGACACTATCACGGAAGCTCAGAGCAACAGAAAGACTGGGGTAGCGCATCTTCATCCTCGAGAAGAGCTCGAGTTCGGTAGTTCGCCAAAGCGGAGCTCCGGCCAAGTTCATTTGAAGAATAAAAGCAAACATTTCCCTCATACAGCTATTTATAAGCACGGGCAGCCTACACCCGAGTGCCAAATGGCCAACGTTCCAAATGCTATGCAATAAATTTGCATTAATAGCAAATGCATCCGTCGTCTCATATTCGGTTAAGTCAAGGCAACCATTAACGCCTCGAAGAACCCAACAGGCGGGCCAAAAATGATGTAACACATTGGCAGATGCGCCGTCGATATCATGCACTCCCCATGGATGCGCCTAGCGGGCCATAACTATGCGCCCAGATTAGCACTAACCAATGTAATCCTCTTCATCAAACGTTTAATGTCGAATGACAAAGGCGGCAATGCATTCCAAGAGCCGTCCAATCAGCTATACAGAAAACAAAGCGCCGCTGATGTCAGCACCATCATTACACCTGGAGGCGGCAACGTGGCAGACTGATCATTCGTATGCGCCTCGTGGCAATGCACCCAGAAGACGACATGCACCCCAGTGGTCGTGCGCCCTCGACTTACTTTTGATCCCAAGCAATAGAAGACTAGGCAATGCATGCGCCTCGAAAGCCATGTGCCTGGACTTGCTCATGGCTCCTAAAGGTCATGAGACCAAGTCGCCTCCTCTGCGCCTGATCCTAGGCGCTCCCTGATATGAAGCTCTGCATGCGCCTCAAAAGCCATGTGCCCAGACTCGTCTATGATGCCTAAAACTCATAAACTAAGTCACCTCCATGTGCCCGATCCAAGGCGCACCCCGACAGATCACTCGAGATCTTTGAGCCACAGGCATACGCCATGCATACCTTAACTCAGTTCTATTCAAAGAATGGATGCTAACCACCCAAGATCCCAGCTACAACCAAATCTTCGTGACTGCCACGTGCTAGCTCCATCGTAGTCCAGCGCAGCAGTCCAGTAGAATTATCTTCAATTCATGGCACATCAACCATGCACTCCCGCCAGCATCAGCCACGTGGCGTCCCCACATCCAGACGCATCCGACATATGCGTGCATGAGCAGCCAGCCTGCTATCTATAAATAGAAGGATCATTCCTTCACCATACATACAGATAAGGACATACATACACACACAGAGAAAAGCACATCCACAGAGGCTAGAAGTGACACTTAACGTCCGCTTCTCCTCGCAACGCTCCGGCATTCAGAGCAACCGAGAACTTCGGAGAGTTCAAGATCATCGTCAGATCGTCAACGGAGTCAACGTATTACCACTCGCTCCACCGACACAGTTCCCAGATAAAAACAAAAGTGTACTCCTAGGACTACGTCTAATTCCTATATTATATATTGTTCTGTTTGTAATTGAAGTACCAAAGTTTTAATCAACAAAACTTTATCGTATTTTCGATGGCAAACAGTACTCGCGTAGTCAGTTGGCCACCGATACGTCTGAGGCGTACGACGGATAGGAGTAACTGCCAATAGAATTGCATGTTAGTAGACTTGGCTGTTACTAGAGGTTCATATTAGTCATGGAGATGACGATACTAGGCATTGGGTGGGGAGAACAATACCTGACGTATGGGCTTTTATTATACTTTCCCTTGTAACCCGAAAGCTCTGTTGGAGATACGGGTATGCTTACCCCCTCAAATTGGCCACTGACGTTCTTGAACGTTATGCGCTTAGTCACTGGTGCCCAAAAGGGGACTATACCAGATCCTATTATCAGCCAAGGCTCATGTGTTGGAGGATTGTATCTCAATTGCATGTTCATAGTAGAACGGTTAAGAACCCTATTGCATGCATGACTTTATTTTCTATTATATATCACAGTTTATACGGTATGGTGTTTTCTTGTATCTTGTTACATCCTTCTGAGGACCTGGCGATCTCTCCAGGTGCGTGCATTGTGACTTTTCGCAGGTGTTCTAGCCAAGGTCGTGATCTTCTCCATTTCTTCGAAGATGATTGCTCTTGGTTCGTCATGCTATTTTATCTATCCTTTTCTTGTATATTTTCTCTCATTCAAAATGGTTGGTAGTGGATTTGTCTCCACCCAACTACATGTATAAATGACAAAATTTATAGTTGATTTATATTATTATTCTTTTATTTTGTGGATGAGATTTAGTTGTCATAGTTTTACTCATTTTACAACTTATGTATTTATACGAGAATTCCATATATTAGAGTATACTTCGTATGTATGCAGCTGGAATGTTTATTTACTTAGTCATAAGTATTTTAGGACTGTGGCATTACATAGAATCTGGATGGTAAAGCAAACAGAATCCTTTTTTTTATTTTTTTTAAAAGTTAGCAATGCTTAGCGACGTTTATCAACGAATAGCGAGGCCAAAACACATCTCTAACGTGTATCAATACGTCGCTAATGTAAAAAAGCAAATGTCATAGATAGTTGCTAGATGTCGCTAAGTTGCTGACATGGCAAACTCGACATGTCAGCAAGGTAATCTACTAACGTCGCAAATGACGTCGCTATTCACGTATCCGAACGTCGATAGCCTGTGCCAGAGACATCGCTAATGGTCGCCAGATGTAGCTAATATCATGATGTGGCAAACCCAAAATGTCAGATAGTATGTCACTAAATGTTGTAGATTACGTCGCTAACCGCTGAACTGTCAGCAATAATTAGCAACGAATATCTATGTCGCTAATTAGCAATGCCTCGTCGGCAAACGTCGCTATCTACTAAAAAGCTAGCGATGTCACGGCATCGCAAATGATTGTCGCCATGGTGACGAACAACAACATATTTTGTGTTAGCGACCAAGTAATACACGACATGGAGATTTCATCGCTAAATCAAATCATCAATGTTTTTTCCCCCTTTTAGTGATGTCATGTTGCGTCTCTAATGTGACTTATTTTGGTAGTGGTAGAATGAAATGAACTTGAAATTTTACTTGAACCCTCGCACCGCACTCCACCCTCGTGCCAAGGTACAACTTACGTTTTGAGTAGACTTACATATTCGCTCAATTATGTCTGAATTGCTTGTCATTTAGATCGTACTACAACTTAAGGCACGAAACAATGAATGGTTCACAGAATTGAGGCAAAAAGACTATCAAATAGTCATACCGAGCCGAGCAATGCAAACATATATATATATATATATATATATATATATATATATATATATATATATATATATATATATATATATATATAATCAAAATTAAAAATTCAATCCCCAGGACACTTTTCTCCTTATGTCAAATCTATATCCTCAAAAAAATTCTTTTATCTTTAACATTAACTCAATAACCATAATTGTTTTTCTGAAAAATTCATGAAGTCAAAAGCACAAAAATATCTCGATTTTATTTTACTTGATTGTCTTTCTCAATTACCATCTAAGTGTTATACCTTTAAAATACATAAAATATCCATTTTCTAATTTGACTTTAAACACAACTTCTTCCTATCTTAAAATTTTTCAAAAACACAAGATTATATCTTTTAAAAACCTCCTTAAAGTTTAGATTAAATCAAATCTCCTCTCTCAAGTTTGTAAATTCCTAATAACTTTATCAATCATTTCAATCATTAATTGCCACCAAATAATCACATTGTGCCTTGAGGAGGTCTACCCACCTTAGGTCATACTACCCCATCAAATACATGCGGCCATAAATTTTTATCAGCCTTGACCACTAATTACAAAAATTAATATCATTATATACTCTGGCATGTGGCATCATCAACCCCTCTTATCTATCAAGTAACTAAAATTTAATAAGCAAACTA